>APFE030264777.1:163267-216683 GCA_000404065.3 Pinus taeda | reverse complement strand
AGAGAATGATATCTGTCCAAACTATTTAATCTTGGCAGATCAATAGATAGGTAGAGAAACAAAGGTTCCCAACTGCCTAATCTGGGACCTTGGAAGGAATAAGGGTTGCATTAGATAGGAAATGTGAGAAAAAGCCAATAAAAGAAAAGGCATTCAAAGGGTTTGCAAGTCCAAGTGCACCCTCCAAGAAGGAACAAAAAATGCTAGGAAAGCTAGTTGGGTAGGTAGATGGGGTTGCAGAAAAGGTGTCTCTTTCAAAATCAAAGTTGCCAAAACATCTACAGGAAGAGCAGCACTCTGGAGCATGACTAACTCCCTTGTTTCTCATTTGTAAGTCACTCATTACTAACACCCTTTCCCCAAGTTGCACAAAGCATAAGAAATTCAAATGTTTTACATTCTTATGGCTTTGGGAAGCCACATTTCTTGTGCAAAAATCTTTTCATTTTGAACTACTCCTAATTTCAAGTTATTTTCAGAGAAAACTTGGTTGATCTAGCCCTTACTCATATGATTCCCTCCATATTAACAACTAACTCTACTACTTAGCTCCCTATATCCCTTTATCCCTAGTATTGTAAACACCATGGTGTATAAACCCCACAATGCATAAATATCCCCTCTCTGGCACTATAGCCATAATATTCTATCCCCGGGGCTTGAATTGACACCTGGTCAAGGTCAAGAACCCATGACTCACCCTGTTGCTCCACCTCAGACCAGTTTCCCTACCCAAAGTGCCTTGTTGCCCTGAAAAACCTTAAAAACCTTGAAAACCTTGAAAAAAACATTAAAAAACCTTCAAAAACCCATAAAATTATTCCAATGAGCGGAAAACCTTGCGAAATCACCCTTCCCCGCTTTATCCTAAGGTCGGGGGTCATTCGCCTTTTTCATATTTCATAAATCTGTTTAAAAACCCCTTTTTCCAAAGTTTCCGCCTTCGGAAATAATAACACCCGAAACTTTATAAAAACCTTCGAAAAGCTTCTATTTTAATGTTGGCGGGCAGCAATACTTTAACGAGAAAAACCATTGAAAATTCACCAAAGGAATATTTATCGCCCGGAGGGTCCCGCCGTCCACATCTGCAGAGGAAAACTATTGTTTATTGCCCGCCCGCGGGTCCCTATTGTCCTTGCAGGTTGCCCATCCGACTGCCGTCCGATCGCGCCCGATCCAGATCCACGGCTGAGGTTGATTTCGGGAAATCCCGATGTCCGCGCGATAACCAAAGGAGTTGTTTCCGTTCGCGCAGGTTAGGCGCACGATGACCGTCCGATCACCCGCCTCCAGATCCACGACCATCATCAATATCGGAAGGCCTTACGTGTCTGACAGATACCTTCCGATATCTGTCAGACGCCTACGTCAGGCCAGCATCAGCACAGGGGCACGCGTCATCATATGATTGCATCGGAGCAATGCCTGACAGTCCGTTCAACGTACAGGACCCCTTCCGATATGGTGACACCTGTCCAGTCCATGTGAGCGCCCCGGTGCCGCGCACGTCATCGCCAGTTCATCCCACCTCGTTCCTGATTCGTCCACCTGTCCGCCACCTCACCGCCCCTGTGGACCTACCGCTGACCGCCACGTCACCCGATGACGTCATGATGACGTCACCCAACCCGGGCCCCCATGATGATGTCATGCTGATGTCATCCACAAAGCGCGCGAAAAAGGTCAAAAAGCCATATTTTTGCGAATTTTTCCATTTTTCGTAATTTTTCTGAAAAATACTGTGTAAGCCCGCTGCATGCAAATTTACGACACCGAGCCATCAGCCAACCTGCAACCATTCTCTATGCACCCGACGCGCTAAACCAGCTGCATTCTTCAGTACAGACCTCTGTTACCAGGTATTTCGACCTCGTCCTCCTGTGAACTGGTTTTTCATGAATTTGCTGTAAAAACCGCCATTAAAAACCGTTGAATTTGAAATTTCCACCAGCAAACCAACTACACTCTGCTCAATTAACCATTCAGAACCAAAATTTAACAGTGGAAACCTCTGAGAACTGCATTTTCTGCTGAAAAACCTACCCTGAGTCGCGCAATCGCGGTCTCCTGCATAAACTCCTGAAACTGATAAAGGAGGCCCTCCTTCTACTCAAAACCCTTCCAAAAGGCCCAGCATTGTCATTCTGACAGTTCACCAACCCTGTCAAACTCGGTCCCCATCAGAATTTCACTGTTTCAGAGCGGCACTATATATAAAACATGGAGACCCCTGAAATACTCAATGTCACTCCTCTAAACACTCCTCAGAGAGAGCAGGACTGGCAGGAGCTGGCAGATCTGGATTATCAGATCTCAGAAGACTCCAGAGAAGGACTCACCCCTCATCTTCAACTATTAAATGAATTCAGGGCCAAACACAGAGAAGGAAGAGACATCTTGGGCATTTGGGAGTCTGCCCTGCCAACTTTTAAAATGCCTCGGGTCAGGCAATTCCCTGATTTAATTTATCTTTGTGCCAGTCAATATGAGCCATCACATAGGGCTGTAGTTAATTACAAAGGTGAGGTTGTGTTCTATACCACTCCCCAAGCCATCAGAGACATGGTGCAGTTCAAGTCCGACAAGACAATGGTTCCCCTATCCTTGCTGGATTTAATCAACCAAGGGAACAAGACACTAACAGAGGCAGAGATCCTCAGGTTCAACCAACTATTTGTGAGCAAAACAGATACAGTGTTGCATCCTCCTATCTTTGATGGGTACCTTAATCAACTTGGGCTAGACCTGGCCCACATGGTGAGCTCAATTCTAGGATACAAATCAACGGAATATATAGAAGAAACAGTGCTGGTTATGATGTTAAGGTTTGTCCCAGGGAGGGCCCCCATCTGCTACAACTATGCCACATATATCTCAGACAAAATCCATGAGCAATTCCTACACTTGCCTAGAGAGAGATTGTTCAGATACTCCTCATATATCTATCATCTCATCCTATATCACCAACATGAAAAATTCTCCTTTGAAATCAAAAGGACTGATGCAGCAGGTAATCCAAGATCGGTAGTATATTGGAGCTCCATCTTTCATAGAGGCTCACCTTACACCTACTGTGAGTTCATAGATAACTTCATCCATCCAGCCATGTCCCTGCTTCTAACAGAGCCTCCTCCAAGACTCACTGATGATATGAAGAGGATACTACAACTATCCACTGCTTATAGCATAGGGGACTGGTATTTCTACCAGCATCACACAGTGATCCGAATATATGGTTGTGAGCTAAGACCATTCAGGCTGCCCAGGTATGTGCCTATGAGGCTCTTTGCCCTAGAGTATTTCAGACAGTTTGCCTATGTAGATCTAGTCCATTTTTCAGGAAGGGGCAAGAAGGCACAACTTAAAGTCAAAAACCAACTTGGGCATATTGTGTTAAACAGAAGAGAAGGATGGAAGGAAGCAGAGAAAATGTTGGAGGGCCTTGGCTTAACACAGAGTTTCCTATGGAAACCATATGACCCCAATGGTTTCATATCCAAGAGGAGATTGAGATACAAACTCTCCAGTTATGAGCATCATAACATGATCCTCATAACAAGACATGCAAACCAGCCAAAGTGGCAGAAAAACACCTTGATAGAGCCCTTAACCCAAGAAGAACTAAATGACAGGGCTAGGAGATATTTATTGAAAATGGCTGACTTAGAGTATCCTTCTCAGGTACCTAACCTACCCAGTCCTCATACAACAGCTCCGGGTTCCTCATCTGCAACACAAGAAGGGGCAGTACAAACTTCAAAACAGGGACTGGACAAAGGAAAGGGCAAAATGGTGGAAGAAACAGAGGATCAGCAAGAACAACAGCAAGAAGGCCAATGGGGCCAGCAGGAGCAACAGCCACAAAATCAACAAGAAACTGATCAACAGGATCAGGAACAACAAAAAGGAGAAAGCCAGGCAGCCACCCAAGAAAAAACAACTAGCATGGCGCCTCCTAGACAAGATTCTAGGGTCGACCCTTCAATCCTCCGAACCCCTCTAAGGGAGGATATCAGTAGGAAAAGGGATAGGGAGACACCTCTCATAGAAGGACCAGAGAAGAGGCAAAGGCTAAATCCATTTGGAGAAGAGGAAATGCAAAGCTTTGAGGCCTCTGCCAGCTCAATACATCAAGAGCAGGACAGAACAGCACTTGGGGAGGTCAGCTCCTCAGGGCAAGACAAAAGCAGAGCTGCAGGCATCAAAGACTTCTTCAAAGATGCTAAGAGGAGGAGTGAGCCACTAAAAATAAAGCTATACAACTATCTCTTAAACATGGCTCCATCAAATCAGCAGAGGCTTATGTCTGCATATGATGTACAAGAAGCTAAATTGACCTTGAGTCATTTTACTCCCACAGAGCAGCGACCTCAATCAACTGCAGACTACATAAGGACAAACCTAGAGGTCCTTGCAAAAGACATCCACCCTATGGACCAGATTGAGCTTCACAAACAAACGAGTGAGATGGTCTATGCCACCCTGGCAGATAAGACCTTGGTAAACTATAGGCTGCAGAACAGTTTGAACAATACAGCATCACAACTTGAGTTGGAGAGGGCATCCTCTCAAGCCAAGGACAACAGAATCAAGGCCCTGGAAGACATTATCATAGAATTTGGGCATGATCCCAATGATGTTAAGGCCATCCAGGAGGTCCTTAAACTAAGGGATGCAGATGTAGCAGCAATCAAAAAGAGGATGAAGATCCCACCAACTATACACCCGCAAACAGATGAAGTGGCCCAACAAAGAAGAGATAAGGATATCACTGCACTGCTGATGAATTTGTACAAGGAACTGGTGGACACCTAGCAAAAGCTGCTGGATACAGAGAATACCCTAGAAGTAGCTATACAAAGGGGAGAACAGGGACAATCTTCTCAACCACCCACAGAGAAAACAAACCTAGAAGAAACCCCTAAAGAGGACATCCCTCCACAGCAGGCAACAAAAACAACTCCAACAGAAAAAGCCCCAGCTACAACAGAAGCAACTACAATAGAGCCAGCCACTACAGCACCACCAACAGAGCAGGCCGAGAGCCTAGATATGCAGAAGTTAAGACAGGAAATTCAAGTGCTGGAAGCTCAAATGACAGAGCTAAACAAGGCCAAAGAGAGCTTAGCAAAAATAGAGGAAAAATATGATAAATCCAAGCAGAACGTGGCTGAAAGAGAGAGGGAAGTAAAAGCCCTGAAAAGGACTATTGCAGAGCTGGAAAAGCAGCTCAGTTTTGACAAAGTAACAGCAGAAATCAAGCAGGTGATATGGACTGCCATTGGACAAGCAATCTCTAACCAATGGGAGTACATTGTTGCCATATATGAGCAGATAGGACTCATTGGCAAGGCAAAGAAAGAACTATACAGAGCAAGAAACGACCTAGGCAATATGGCAGACCTTGCCCTAAAGATGATAGCAGTCTTGAATTATAGGAATAGTTCTCAGCTGATCCAGATGGGAATTGCTAACAGAACTGAAACTATTTCCATAATTAAGAGGACTACAACGATGAAGAGCCTAATTCAAACGCTGGACAGAAGGGTACATGATATGCAAGCAGATATAACTAAGTTCCAGAATAGGTTCACAGCCCTGCAGGACAAAGGGCTTCCAAGCTTGGAGGAATCAGGAAAGCTTCTCTCTTATGAGAAGTACATTAAAAGATTAAGTACTTTTTCAGCCATGCAGATTGCTGAGGCTTCTGGGTCATCTACAACAGGCCCATTAACAGGACAAGCTCTTTTTAATAAATTAGATAATTTGTTTTTTATTAAAAATGAGGTAGCACATTTATTTGATAAGCCTCCTGATTTTTATAAGTACACAGAAGCTGATGAGACAGTAGGGTCAATTTTGAAGCACCAGCTTCCCCATCCAGATACGTGGCAGGACTTGGTAAAGCTACTTTTGAACCAAGGCTAAGGAAGAAAAAACTTTATTTCAGCAATACAGTCTATATTGCACCTACAGGTGGCCAAAGCTATTACAGCAAGCATAAAGACACTGAGCCAACTCAGCACAGATACTCGGCATCAGCAGCAACAGCAGCAGGTACAGGTGGCAGATTCAAGAAAGATACAGAAAATCAGAAGCAGTAAAACACTTCAATGCTTCATTTATGAAGAATAGCGCAGTTAAAGTCCGCAGTACTCAAAGGGCAAAAAGCTATCCTAACAGCATTTAAAGGCTTTTACTATCATTTATACTTGTAATAACTTCTCATCTGCTTTATCTATACAAGTGTAAGAGATTTTTTCCTCTCAGATGACTCCATTCCTGAGATATTTTTGTATCTAAAACTCTATATATTCACCCTCGCGTTTGTTTAGAGGGGTTGGACTCCGGATGTAAGAACTTCTTTTCTGAGATATTCTCTGTAACTTTGATATTGTAGACTCTTCAGACAAGTTTAATACAAAGGCAGTGGGATTTCTTCAATGATGTTGGTCTCTTGACCTTTTGATGGTGTGTGGCTTGAAGCATCAAGATTCCTGTGCATTACATGGTCCAAATAAGTTTTCCTCATGACTCTTTATTTCACCTGTGTTTCTTGCTATTTCATATATGTCTCATGTTTTCTATGCGTTTAAACTCTAGATAGCAAAGAAAAAGGATAGTATCAGGGCTTAGTCATTGACTACCCTGGCCTCAATCTAAACTATCTCTTATGTTTTCTTCTGATAAGGTGTTGTAAAGCGTAATTCTTAATTGCTACCTTTATATAACCATATCATCACTGTATATTGTTGTTTTAGGAATTCAAGCCATTGCTCCTAAGATAACAAGCCTCGTTCACAAATATACAGCTTAAGTAAGGAAATCTTAATTGCTCATTACTAGTTGTATTCACCTCATGCTCACTATTTACATTTGTTTCATGAAATGCACACAGGCCCTGTAGTTTTCTTCCTCACCGAAATCAAGATTTCAAGAGAAAAATAGTCCTAGACCCCATTGCCCAATGGACTAATCTTGCCTGCTGATATACTTTAAAGGAAACAAAAGCATCCTCCCAACCAAACACATAAAACAACCAAAAACTTATCTCATAACTAGCCTAAGACCCTCACTGAAAGCAGTGACAAACCATAATAGAGAGAGCCCTCTCTGGCTGCAGCTGGGCTAGAAACTGTAGCCCAAAGATTGGTTAGTGGTTACCCCGACCGTATTCTCTTAGGAGTCAAAGAGAACAACCTGGGTGTTAATAGATATACACTCAGAACTATTTTGGATGATATTATCTTTCTCAAAATCCATTTTATACATATCTCATGCACTCATATTTATAGGGAGCGTAATGAAGATGTGGACAAGCTATCGAAAGAGGAAGCACATCGTCCTCGAGGAGAATGGATGATCATAGAGCACTCATTTGAGAGGACCTATCGGTTCTTCCACAGACCATATATGGATCAGGAACTACTGAGGGCAGATAGGCCCTAATATCAACAATTTTTTCTTCTATTATTTCTTGTTTTATCATATATTGGCAACTAAACAACAATCACCTTTTGGTGAAATTTTGGAATATGTAATTATTTTGAATATAATCAGCAGCCAAGAGTCTCAACATAGGGCCATTTTGTAGAAATTTACAGCATTTTGTTTTCTTACAAACTTTTCACAGTTGACTACGGTCACGGTACTGCATATGCCTATGGCATTTACAACATGTAATTTCAACAATATAATGGAAATTACGATATTTTCTCCTCGGGAAAAAAAATTGTACATATGCCATTTTCCCCAATTGGACTAGGAATAAGTTCCAACTGTGTGTTAGGTGGGACTGGGAATAACTGAGCAAGATAGCACCCCAGATGAGTTTCAAGAAAGAAATTTCCCAAGATAAGATCTGTGAAAGCCATTGACTCATTTTTTCCTTTGAAGGGAGTAACAGTGCGTTTCATGTATCACTTTGAGTTCACCCAGATCTGATTGTTCTTGCCCTTATACGGAAGCCAAAAATACCCTTGTAACTTTTTATACTAGTATCTGCTCAAGAATACGTCGTATGCTTCTAGAATGTCCACAATTACTATATTTATACGTTGGTGAACTCATTGGTCAGATTATAAGTGCATTTCTGAGTTCATCAATCACATGGACAAGAGTCTTCTCTAGCTGAATGATCTTTCCATCTGTTTTATCCCATTTTGCATTAATTTTCTATGATATAGATAAAGGCATTATGTTTATAGATGCACTGAAATCAACTAAATAATTGTGCACATTATAATAAAAACTTTTGAACATTAATATAAATAGAGGGTAGAGTTTGCATCTAACGTTATAACATTGAGTACATATTCAAGGGAACTAGAGGACGTACCAGATCCCTTCTGTGAATAAAAACTGTTACCTGAGGCAAATTATTTGAGTGCACAAAAAAGTATTTCCCACATGATGTGCTTACTTTTGTTGTTCATGTAATTACTTTTCATTGTAGCCATATTTCTAGACTTGCACTAAGTGTTGTGGGATGAGTTTATGGGGCGTGTGATCTTCCTTAGTAAATTCTCTTTCAATTTATCCTTTGTCAACTCTTGTGTGGAGGTTGGCCCTTGGCTTCTCAAGTCGTACCAAGTGTTTTTTTTTTGAGCTGGAGCCTCAATCAGTGGTTGTTCTTCGAGACTCTTCTTCTCACTTGCAAAGACACAACTGAGTGTGTTTACTGTGTGTATGACATTCACAGTTTTTTCAGTTGCAACATTCTCTTCCTTCTCTTCTGTTGACTTAGTCTTCTCATCTGAAAAACATTCCATTAATAATGTGATCAACAAGATAGTTCATATTGCAGTTCCATTGCGGGTATGTAGTTTCTGAATGATACTCCTGATGAAATGAACAGTATTTTTCCATGCCCATACTCTCAACATTTAGCACAACATTCGAGCTTTTCTTAAACTTGGCTAGTTGGTTGCTACTACTGCTAGAGTTAGTATCCCTGCTCAGAATGTTGAATCTAGGAGGCTCTATGCTCACGTTGGTCTCTCTTGACCTTTGTTTCAATTTTTCTAGCTCATTTGATAGAGACTTGATGGTGTGGGTGAAGCTCTCTAGATCGGTTGCTTCCTTCTCCTTGGCCTTGCTTATGGAGGCCTGAGACCTTTTACCCATGTCTTTGGAGTCCTTTTTTGGTTCGTCATCTGCAATGACTCTAATCGCATGCAAGTCCTTTTCAACTCTGATTTCCTCTTCGAACTTTTCAACCAAATTTGGCTTCACAATTCTTTTCACAAACTACACAATGCTTGTTGGTAAGGCATATGTGAAATAATGGATGGTGATGGATTCATGAGGTTTTTTTTCTGGGGAAATCTATTCAAGATACGATTAAACCTTTGATTGAAATATTTCACTTTCTCTTTCTGCTCCATCTTAAGACCGCCCAACTCTCTTAAAAGCATGGCAAGGGTTTTATCATCAGCGAATTTCTCAAGAGATAGTTTCTTAAAACCCCTCCAATTCTGGATCGAGTTTAGAGGAAGGTCGTGATACCATACAACTGCTATGCCATCTAAGTTACATAGAAAAAGTCTACATGCAACATCATTGTAACTTATCTCAAGCATTTGTAGATGTAGGTAAAAGTTGTCCAGATGGTCCTCCACCTTCACTGATTTTTCAGGGTCATACTTTGTTAACAACTGTTGAAAAGAGCAACAAGAAATGTTAAAAATAACATCTGGAAATTCCAATTTAATTTGTCCTTGAATTAAATTGTAATTCTTTTGTCATAACAACTTGTTATAGTTAACTGAGTTAAATTAACTTAATTAGTTTAGGAATTTCGAGTTGGAACTCTTTCTGTAGTCATGTATATGTTCTCCCTAAGTTTTAGGGGTCCAGGATGAGTTTATTTGAGTTATAATTAGATAACTCAATTTGATTGAGTTATAGCTAGTTAAACTAGTTCTAATTATTTATGGAACTAGTAGGGGTTTATTAGTGAGTCAGTGCACCAATGCATCCTCAGTGCTACTTGTTAGTTCCAGTCTTCGCAGCCTGTCACCAGGGATCAACATGAGCTCTTACTATGTCTGGTTTTGTTGGATGTTTTACACATGATGTTTAGCACAAAACATGTCACAAGTGTGTCCATCAGAAGCAGATCAGAAAAATATTTCCAATGGTATATCACATTCCCATTACCAGCTCCTGGATTAGAAGATATGATCGAAATGAATGAGTGATTCTTGGTTATGCATGTTTTGAGGTTAGTTGCTGCACACAATGACAAGCTTAGTACAAAATCAGTTTCTGAAAGAATGGTAAGGAAATTTTCAAAAGTGAAAGAGGTTTTTGTTCATCACATATTAAATAACAAAATATCCTTCCGTTTATGCACAGGTGCTACTATGTGGGAGATATATGGTGATATTTGTAGCCTACATTAAAAACAAAGCAAAATTTTCATATTTTTTACTGTTTTAGTCATTTTAGTGCGGGGTCATTTTACAATAGATGGAAAGTAATTTTTCAAAACCCAAGGAGGTTTTTGTTAAGAATGCGCCATATAGAAAAAACCTCTTTCAGTTTATTCTCCAGTGTCATGGATTAGGATATGTGACTAAATATTTATAGCTCATGTTCACAGATTTAATTTTTTAATGATTTTCTGTTTTAGAGATGATTTTGTGGAATAGCTTGCGAGCTACTGGAAACGAATTTCCCCAATTTGAGAGAGGTTTTTCTCCAACATGACCTTATCTACAAAAAAATATTTCCGTTTTGTAACAGGTACTATGGTTTAGGAGATACGAGTTCATCTTCAACACCTATTTTCAGAAATTCGGCCCAAGTTTAATGTATCTAATTCTATTTTGAAGAAAGTGGTTGAGCTCAATTCCCTTAGTACAAGGATGTGAAAATGTATATATTTTATGAATTTCATAGTGTAGGGGTTGGATTTTGGTAGAAGGTTGGACTCTTGAGAAAGTAAGGAGCTTCATTGTACACTCATATCAGTATTTTGGCTAAGGAATTGAGACCAGGGTTACTCTTTGGGATCCCTGTGGCATTTGTTTTGGTGCAGTGATTTCTTATGTCTTTGTGAATTTATTGATGTGTTATGTATATAATTTCTCTCTTATTTCATCTCATCTAAATCAAACAAGAGTGTAAGTAGAATACATTGAAATTGTAGTGCTCTACTTGAAGTTTGCTTTAGTTTTTGATATTTTCAACTGTTTGGAGAGGATCCATGGCTTCTCTTGCCCTCTTCAACTCCTCCCCTATCTGATCTATCCATATCACTTGATTTAGAGTACCAAATATAGTTTCCTACCTTGCCCCATTGAGATCCCTGCAAGACTGAGCCTCATTCCCTGCACCCAAAATCTGCCTTTCCTTAGAGCCCACAAAAACATCATTTTATCCAATCAAACTCCTTTGCACCTTTACCTAGCCTAAGATCAGGAACTATGTCAGTCAATCTCAAGCCCTTAGTGATCATAATCCACTGAGATTGACCCAGAGAGAGCCCTCTCCTAACCTAGTAGGTCTAGCTACTAGGCTAAGTGTGGTTTGATGTTGGCCCTAGATCCTACCTTTTCAGCCTGAGGTAAATCTAGGCTCTAACATAGTGGCGACCGTACTGGGGAAGAAATTGTTTGTGTGTTAGTGTTCTTGCTTATAAACTACAGACGGAGTCTGAAGATTAGCTAGGTAGCCTTCAAAATTCTTTTTCTTTGCATTAGCGCAAGTAGATAAAAGCTACTTCAATCAATCTCTGGTCTAGTCTTATAAATAGAATATCTAACTTGCAAATTGCCCCAATACAATTTTGTAATCAAGTTAAGATCTGATTGGTGATGGTGGACAGAAGTCAGACACATATGAAGGCTGAAATCATCTACCTGGCGACTACACTGTTCGAAGTCCTGAGTTTCAAAGTATTGATGGTGGCTCCACTGGCTAAATGAAGGACTCAGATGTTGCTTCTATTTGTTCAAGGTATTCATGTATCGCTTTTTCTAATCTTCTTGGTTTTCCTAATCAATTACCAAAGGATGCATAAATTTTGAGTAATCGCCCTAAATTCAATGGGGAAGATCTGACTTTGACTCTAGAACATATAGAAAATTTTAAAACATTTGTGGAAATTTTTAGAGTTAAAAAGGAAGATGCCTTCATCAGATTTTTGTTTGATTAGTTTCAAGGCAAATGTAGAAAAGGGATTGAAGGTTTTCCTATCAGATCTATTAAGTCCTTTATAGGTTTTTGGCATATCTTTCTTGAAACATGGATGGCGAAAGAGGAAGAATTCAAAATAGAGGTGCCCTCTATTCAAGGTTTTAGATAATGGGAAGATATGTGCAAGGATGATGAGGTAGATGAGAACTTTTCTTCAACTCTTTCTTCTTATTTGAAATCTTGTTGATGCAGCCATGAAGTTAAGCTCAATTTTTTGCAAGAGTTTTCCATCTAAATTGAAGGAGATCTAATTGAATTGGAGACCCAAATACAGTCCCAGGATCTGGACTGTCGAGTCCCATTCTCTAGGGACCTTTTTCAGCATAAGGAACAAAAGGTAAGGCTGATGGTGGATATTTGCAGCTAGAAGCATGTATTGAGGAGTTGGGGCACCAAACAGAGTCTAGTTTTTTCAATCCTATTGCAATGTACATGGATTTTTTTTTTTTTCAGTTTGAATGATAGATCAAATTGTCTTTTACATAACCAGACTCTCTATGTGCATGTATGGATGTCAGCATTTACATCTGTGTCCTGGTTGAAGCACTTTCAAGCAACATCCTTGTCACAATTACTTGATTAGTTGATATGGCATTACAACATTACTTGATCTGTCAATTTTGCAGCAAAGTGGGTTAGATTTGTACATAAATAAGTTGCCTAAGGCAGCATTTCAGTTTTCAGTATTTGTTTATGTACAAGTTGCAGTATGTATATGTTTTTGGATTGGTATGAGTTGTTTTGGGTTTGCAGTTGTTTGACCATCCATGCCCAATGGAAGAGGCACTATCTACTTTCTAGAGATCTGTAGTTCTTGGCACCTCCAAGGAGCTACCATCCCCATTGGATCCGATGTTAGTTCCAGTCTTCGCAGCCTGTCACCAGGGATCAACATGATCTCTTACTATGTCTGGTTTTGTTAGATGTTTTGCACATGATGTTCAACACAAAACATGTCACAAGTGTGTCCATCAGAAGAATATTAGAAAACTCTTTCCAATGGTATATCGCACTCCCATAATTGGCTCCCGGCTTAGAAGATATGATCGAAATGAATGAGTGATTCTTGGTTATGCATGTTTTGAGGTCAGTTGCTGCACACAATGACAAGTTTAGTACAAAATCTGTTTTTGAAAGAATGGTAAGGAAATTTGCAAAAGTGAAAGAGGATTTTGTTCATCACATACTAGATAACAAAAACCTCCTTCATTTTATGCACAGGTGCTACTATGTGGGAGATATATAGCGATATTTGGAGCCTACATTAAAACAAAGCAATTTTTTCATATTTTTTACTGTTTTAGTCATTTTAGTGCGGGGTCATTTTACAATAGATGGAAAGTAATTTTGCTGAACCCAAGGAGTTTTTTGTTAAGAACGAGCCATATAACAAAAAAATCTTTCAGTTTATTCACAGGTGTCATGGATTTGGATATGTAACTAGATCTTTACAGCTCATTTTCACAAACTTAAATTTTTAATGATTTTCTGTTTTAGAGATGATTTTGTGGAACAGATTGCGAGCTACTGGAAACGAATTTCCAAAATTTGAGAGATATTTTTTCCAACATGACGTTATATACAAAAACCTATTTCATTTTTGTAACCGGTGCTATGGTTTAGGAGATACGAGTTCATCTTCAACACCTATTTTCATAAATTCGGTCCAAGTTTAATGTATCTAATTCTGTTTTGAAGAAAATGGTTGAGCTCAATTCCCTTAGTATAAGGATGATAAAATGTATATATTTTATGAATTTCATAGTGTAGGGGTTGGATTTTGGTAGAAGGTTTGACTCTTGAGAAAGTAAGGAGCTTCATTGTACACTCATATCAGTATTTTGGCTAAGGAATTGAGACCAGGTTTTGCAGCACCCTTTAGGATCCCTATGGAATTTGTTTTGGTACAGTGCTTTCTTATGTCTTTATGAATTTATTGATGTGTTATGTATATCATTTCTCTCTTATTTCTTCTCAGCTAAATCAAACAATAGTGTAAGTAGAATACATTGAAATTGTAGTGCTCTACTTGAAGTTTGCTTTAGTTTTTGATATTTTCAACTGTTTGGAGAGGATCCATGGCTTCTCTCCCCCTGTTCAACTCATCCTCTATCTGATCCATCCATCTCACTTGATTTAGAGTGTGAAATATAGTTGTCTACCTTGCCCCATTGAGATCCCTGCAAGACTGAGCCTCATTCCCTGCACCCAAAATCTGCCTTTCCTTAGAGCCCACAAAACATCATTTTATCCAATCAAACTCCTTTTTACCTATACCTAGCCTAAGATTAGTAACTATATCAGTCAATATCAAGCCCTTGGTGATCATAATCCACTGCGATTGGCCCAGAGAGAGCCCTCTCCTGACCTGGTAGGGCTAGCTACTAGGCTGAGCGTGGTTTGATGTTGGCCCTGGATCCTACCTTTTCAGCGTGAGGTAAATCTAGGCTCTAACATAGTGGCGAATGTACTAGGGAAGAAATTGTTTATGTGTTAGTGTTCTTGCTTTATAAACTACAGACGGAGTCTAAATATTAGCCAGGTAGCCTTCGAAATGCTTTTGCTTTGCATTAGCGCAAGTAGATAAAAGCTACTTCATTCAAGCTTCAGTGTAGTCTCATAAACAGAATATCTAACTTGCAAAATGCCCCAATACAATTTTGTAATCAAGTTCATATCTGATTGCTGATGGTGGACAATAGTCAGACACATATGAAGGCTGAAATCATCTACCAGGCAACTCCACTGTTCGAAATCCTGAGTTTCAAAGTATTGATGGTGGCTCCACTGGCTAAATGAAGGACTCAGATGTTGCTTCTATTTGTTCAAGGTATTCATGTATCAATTTTTCTAATCTTCCTGGTTTTCCTAATCAATTACCATAGGATGCATACGTTTTGTGTAATGGCCCTAAATTCAATGGGGAAGATCTGATTTTGACTCTAGAACATATAGAAAATTTTAAAACATTTGTGGAAATTCTTAGAGTTAAAAAGGAAGATGTCTTCATCATATTGTTCTTTGATTCGTTTCAAGGAAAACGTAGAAAATGGATTCAAGGTTTTCCGATCAGATCTATTAATTCCTTTGTAGATTTTTTGCATATCTTTCTTTAAACATGGATGGAGAAAGAGGAAGAATTCAAAATAGAGGTGCCCTCTATTCAAGGTTTTAGATAATGGGAAGATATGTGCATGGATAATGAGGTAGATGAGAACTTTTCTTCAACCCTTTCTTCTTATCTGAAATCTTGTCCATGTAGCCATGAAGTTAAGCTCAATTTTTGCAAGAGTTTTCCATCAAAATTGAAGGAGATCTAATTGAATTGGAGACCCAAATACAGTCCCAGGATTTGGACTGTTGAGTCCCATTCTCTAGGGACCTTTTTCAAGAGAAGGAATAGAAGGTAAGGTTGCCCGTGGATATTTGCATTGATAGTTTGTAGTTGGAAGCATGTATTGAGGAGTTTGGGTAGCAAATAGAGTCTGGTTTTTTCGATCCTATTGCAATGTACATGGAATTTTTTTTTTCACTTTGAATGATAGATCAAATTGTATTTTACACAACCAGACTCACTATGTGCATGTATGGATGTCAGCATTTACATCTGTGTCCTGGTTGAAGCACTTTCAAGCAGCATCCTTGTCACAGTTACTTGATTGGTTGATATGGCATTACAACATTACTTGATCTATCAATTTTGTAGCAAATTGGGTTAGATTTGTACATAAATAAGTTGCCTAAGGCAACATTTCAGTTTTCAGTATTTGTTTATGTACAAGTTGCAGTATGTATATGTTTTTGGATTGGTATGAGTGGTTTTGGGTTTGCAGTTGTTTGACCATCCATGCCCAATGGAAGAGGCACTGTCTACTTTCTAGAGATCTGTAGTTCTTGGCACCTCCAAGGAGCTACCATCCCCATTGGAGCCGATGTTATTTCCAGTCTTCGCAGCCTGTCACCAGGGATCAACATGATCTCTTACTATGTCTGGTTTTGTTAGATGTTTTGCACATGATGTTTTACACAAAACATGTCACAAGTGTGTCCATCAGAAGAATATCAGAAAATTCTTTCCAATGGTATATCACACTCCCATAATCGGCTCCCGGATTAGAAGATATGATCGAAATGAATGAGTGATTCTTGGTTATGCATGTTTTGAGGTCAGTTGCTGCACACAATGACAAGTTTAGTACAAAATCAGTTTCTGAAATAATGGTAAGGAAATTTTTAAAAGTGAAAGAATTTTTTGTTCATCACATACTAAATAACAAAAACCTCCTTCAGTTTATGCACAGGTGCTACTATGTGGGAGATATATATCGATATTTGGGGCCTACATTAAAACAAAGCAAAATGTTCATATTTTTTACTGTTTTAGTCATTTTAGTGCGGGGTCATTTTACAACAGATAAAAAGTAATTTTGCAAAACCCAAGGAGGTTTTTGTTAACAACGAGCCATATAACAAAAACCTCTTTCAGGTTATTCACAGGTGTCATGGATTGGGATATGTGACTAGATCTTTACAGCTTAGTTTCACAGATTTAAATTTTTAATGATTTTCTGTTTTAGAGATGATTTTGTGGAACAGATTATGAGCTACTGGAAATGAATTTCCCAAATTTGAGAGAGGTATTTCTCCAACACGACCTTATCTACAAAAAAAATCTTTCATTTTTGTAACAAGTGCTATGGTTTAGGCGATACGAGTTCATCTTCAACACCTATTTTCAGAAATTTGGCCCAAGTTTAATGTATCTAATTCTATTTTGAAGAAAATGGTTGAGCTCAATTCCCTTAGTACAAGGATGAGAAAATGTATATATTTTATGAATTTCATAGTGTAGGGGTTGGATTTGGTAGAAGGTTGGACTCTTGAGAAAGTATGGAGCTTCATTGTACACTCATATCAGTATTTTGGCTAAGGAATTGAGACCAGGGTTTGCAGTACTCTTTGGGATCCCTGTGGCATTTGTTTTGGTGTAGTGCTTTCTTATCATGTGTTATGTATATCATTTCTCTCTTATTTCTTCTCAGCTAAATCAAACAAGAGTGTAAGTAGAATACATTGAAATTGTAGTGCTCTACTTGAAGTTTGCTTTAGTTTTTGATATTTTCAACTGTTTGGAGAGGATCCATGGCTTCTCTTGCCCTCTTCAACTCCTCCTCTGTCTGATCGATCCATCTCACTTGATTTAGAGTGCCAAATATAGTTTCCTACCTTGCCCCATTGAGATCCCTGCAAGACTGAGCCTCATTCCCTGCACCCAAAATCTGCCTTTCCTTAGAGCCCACAAAAACATCATTTTATCCAATCAGACTCCTTTGCACCTATACCTAGCCTAAGATCAGTAACTATATCAGTCAATCTCAAGCCCTTAGTGATCATAATCTGCTTAGATTGACCCGGAGAGAGCCCTCTCCTGACGTAGTAGGGCTAGCTACCAGGCTGAGCGTGGTTTGATGTTGGCCCTGGATCCTACCTTTTCAGCCTGAGGTAAATCTAGGCTCTAACACTACTCCAGCTAATAGAATATTCAATCATGAGAAGCTCATGCATGTCAGTTTAGAGGAATACCCAGTTGAGACTAGAGTGCAGGGACAATATACTATTAGTTGTATAATTTTCCGAGTTGTACATATGGTGCATGCATATCAGTTGAGTGCCTAATATTGGATTGCATAGTTATGGAAGAAGGATTTCCTAATTAAATAGAGGCTAATTCTCTCAAGAATTGTACAAGGAATTGAAAGCTTGAAGGCTAGGAATTTTGCTAAGTATTGGCCAAAGGAAGTTATCAGGAAGAGGATAGGGAATACTTGTGTATATTGAGTTCAAGGTTGAGCAGATCATATTGTAGTCATCCATATTCTTTGACTAGGAATGGAACAAGGAAATAGGGGCTTGGAAGGCAATGGAAATTGGCTAAGTGTTGGCTAATTACGGGCTTGTGAGGTAGAGAGTTGAGCTTACTTTTGCAGAATTATTATAATGAGAACACATTTTGTATCTTCACTCATATTTATGATTAATGCAATACAAATAGGCGGGGTTTTGAGCAATGGATTTCCCCAGAGAAAATTATTGTGTTATGTGCCATTGATTTTTCTTCTTCTTGTTCATATTTTTCTCATCGATCTATTGGCTTCCGTTGGTTGAAAGTAGAAGTAGATTCTCGTCCTACGCTTTAGTAAATTGCATGAGCTTGTGAATCTACATGAAATTCTACAACAACTTCTCGAGGTGCCTTGGCATTTTGTGTAAAACACCCGACAGTGAAAGCGGGCCTTGAGTCATCAAGTTCAGATCTTGGTTTTCCATGTCTTCATCACTATTTTGCTCCTCTTCTTCATAATTTGACGGGTTCTATTCTTCTTATTCACTGCCTAACCTGTAGAAAGTATCGTCCGAGAGTGCCATGTTATCACCATCACCATCGTTGAAAGTGAACATCCCTGGTGAAAATTCCATGTAATAATAACCATAGTTGATGGGACACTTATTCCAAGCTGAATTTTGGGCAAGACATCCCAGTGTGGGTGTTCATTTGGTTTATTAATGGCTAAGGAAGTTGGCAAAGGAAATTAAAAAGAGTTTGGAAAGGAAAAATGGCATTTTTGGCACATTTATTTATGAAAATAGTGGAAATTAGGAGAAAAGGGAGGTGAAAGGTCACAAGTTGCATGTGAGGAGGAAATTTAAGGAAAATAATGGAAGAAGAAGAAAATAGAGGCCTAATTGATAAAAAGGTTTATGAGGATTAGTTTGTAACCTTTTTCAGTTTAGTTTTGGAGCTCTCTCATTATTCTCTCTTTCTCACTCTTGGACACTTAGATTTTTCTTGGACCACTCTTCAAGGGTTGGCATACTTGGAGTTTTGGAGCAAGAAGGAAAAGGAAGAGTAGGAAAGTGCAAGAGGACACTAGGATCAACAACTACACTGGGTTTTTCTTGCAGGTACAGAGTTGCATGTATGTTTTCCACACTATTTTTGGCATGCATGGCATATGCATGTGGTCTATTGGTCACTGTCTGTCATTGACATGGAGGATTTCATAGATTGACAGTGGATTTTCGTATCCTTTCCATTTCCTGGATCTCCATGGTACTGTGGGTTCATTTTCCTTGTTTTTTGGTTGGTTCTCATGTTTCCTTTAGCTTGGGATGAGTTACTAGTTCCTAGAGCCTTGGTTGGACAAATGCTCTAGAGCCCTATAATAGCTTGGGTTGAGTTACTAGTCCTCGAGCCTTGGTTGGAAAAATGCTTTAGAGCCCTTGGTGGGTTGAGTTACTAGTCCTAGAGCCTTGGTTGGACAAACACTTTAGAGCTTGATATAAGCTGTGGGTTGATTTACTAGTTTGAGCCTTGGTTGGAACCAACACTTTGGAGCCTTGGAAGGCTTGGATAAAGACCAATCTGATGATGGTTTTGTGATGTTCGGCCATGAGGTGGAATCATTGTTTGATGGGTTGAGGCGGTTGGCCTTTGGAAGCCCTCGATGGTTTTGGATTCATGTTTTTTATGAGATCTGACATTCATTCTTGGAATATGGCACTGGGGTGATTGGATGAAAGAAATATTTTGTTCAACCATGTCTACGGTTGGGTGGTATGTGGAAGTCTCGAACCTAGTCAGATTTGCCTATGTTTAATAAAATCTAAGTTCTACTGCTTTTTTACTTATTTGTATGTGAATTTAATGGTTTTTATCGCACTATTATTTTCATTGTTTTATGCTGGTTATAAGCATGGTTAATTGACTAGTTCATGTCATGGTTATTTCATGTACTTAATTGTAATTGTTAAAATTATGGATGCAAGACCTAATCGATGTCATAATAGTTCAAGGGAGAAGATGGTGATCCTTCTTGTCATGTCTCATAAGAGTTTTCATTCATTCATGCTCTGTCTTGTATCCTAGACCTATAGATTGCATTGACGCCAAGTGTTTGATATAATTTTAGTCCCGGTTGGGGATGGCCAAGCCCAGTCTTGGAGTTAGCTTTTTTGTTTATTATTCTTGTCATCATGTGTTTAATGGATTCTGGAAGTTTCAGTAATTTCCGGGCAGTGGCCAAAATTATGGGCTTGAAAAGTTCCTTAAATCCTATGGATTCTAGCACAGGTCTGTTGGAAATAGTCACTGGATGTAGACATGCAGGTTTATGGGAGGGTCCAGAGCTCTTTGGATGCTAGCATGCCCATATCATGGGAATGTCTAGAGATTTAATAGCTTAAAAACTCAGTGGGACCTAGGGGCATGATACCTGAGTGGTTGGGATGCCTCCTAGGAGTGTTGTTGCTAATGTGGAAGTTATGTTTTATGTGTTTATGATGATTCCACTTCCTTAAGGTCAGCTAGGAGGTTGAATCTTATCATAGTAGCCTCTTGTCACATGTTTAACCTAGTTAGCCGGTTACTTGGGTAGATATGGGAGGAGGGTGTTATAGAGTGGTATCAGAGCATAGTTCACCCCTCGGATTGGATGGGTTATGTGTTGGTCATGCATTCACGTCAGTTGCATGTATGTCCCTTGTGTTGTAGGACCATGTGCTTGTTGCATTCATATGGTATGGGTCATGGTTGTAGTGATGTCACCATGGTAAGTTGATAGTGTTTTTATGAAGAGAGTCATCATGAGTGTATGATTGGTTACATGTTGTTTATGCTTTCATATTGACAGTGTACATTGGTATGCTTTTCATTTTCATGCATGAGGTCATGGTATGCGTAGTTGACATGGTCATGCATTGATGGCTCGACTCTAGCCAAAATGATGGTTATATGGTTATATGCTTATGAGTTGTATTTCTATATGATGTTATGATTATGTTATACATGCACTACATTGATATTTCGATCTTGAAAACAAGGTATCCTCCTCAAATTATGCTAAGGTACATTGGTTTATTGTGATTTGGTTTACCTGACATGATATACCTTGCAAGAAGAATATCAAAGATGACTAGCAAGATGGTGGACTACAGTTCTCGAGACTCTCCCTATGGATTAGATGAGCAACATGGTGTTGGGAATTCTTCTGATTTGGCATGTACACTAAGAAGCTTAAAGGAAGAAATAAGGAGTTGTAAGGCACACAATGACTGAATCATACAAGCACAGGAGAAACTAGTGGGGGTAAATGCAGTGATACTTCACAATTTGTTAGAATTGCAGTGACATGGACCCCTTCAGATCAGCCATGATTAGGAGGAAAAAACTAATCAAGCATATGGCAATAGTTTGCATGGAGGTCACAGGTCAGATAGAGATAACACAGTTAGAGATGGCAGATTGTTGGATACTCCAGATAGGAGAGTTGATAGACACATGTACTATTCTAGTTCTGGTTCTGAAAGGCATGATGCTCGACATCGTTATCATCCTTATAGGAGGAGAGATATGGGGTATTTGTCAAATAATTTTATGAAAGAAAAGCCACCTACATTTGATGGAGAGATGAAGAAATCACATGATGATGAGGTATGGTTTCTTAACATGAGGAAGTTCTTGAAGTTACATGATTACTCAGAAAACATGAAAGCTAGAATAGCTACATTTAGTCTCAAAGGTAAAGAAGACATTTGGTGGGAAGATGTGAAGAATTTTAGAGGTATACATGAGGAGGACTTGACTTGGAATGAGTTCAAGTGGCTATTCAAGAAGAAGTACATATCAGAGAGATACTTTGATGACAGGGAAAAGGAATTCTATGACTTGAAGATGGGATCTATGATAGATAAGGAGTACACTAGTAAGTTCCTAGAGCTACTGAGGCATGTGCATTACCTCAAGGAGAAGAAGGCCAATATTCAGAGATTCACTAGTGGGTTACCATTGGCATTAAAAGACAACATTGATTTCAATGAGCCTAGGTGATTGGAGGAGGCCATTCAAAAGCTAAAGCATTACTATGAAAAATTGAAGCACAGGTCTAAGACTAAGATGGATTAGAAGGGTAATGCAAAGAATAAGGGAAAGTGGGACAAGAAGCAAGCAAGACCTCAGGATTCAAGTAATAAATAGAATGTTACATCACCTAAGAAGTTCAATGGATTTGACAGAGGACGACTTTTAACAAAGGAGCAGAATAAGGAGCCTATGTGATGTTGGACTTGTGGATGGGATCATTGTAGGAGAGATTGTCCAAAATATCAGGGTGGTAGGCCTCATATATATAGCGCACAAGAGGCATAGACTATTGGGGTTATTGGTCAGAGTGTTCCTCGAATCTATGCATCATTGGATAACAGATAGGTAGACCATTAGACATCTACCATTGAGATGGAAAACAAGCTTTGTGATCAAGTTGTTTCTATTTTGATTGACCGTGGATCTAATTATAGTTATGATAGTCTTGACCTGGTGGATAAGTGTGGTTTGAATAGAGAAGTGCATACGGAGTCTTGGTTAGTGCAGTTGGCTACATGTATAAAGAAGCAAGTTCATCATTGGGTAAGATCTTATGCATTTGATTTGAATGATATGCCTACCTTAGTACATTTGAATATATTACCCGTGTGCTCATACAATATGCTGTTGGACATGGATTGGTTGTACCTTCATATAACCAAGGTGGATTGTTATGAAAAAGCCATTGAGTGTTTGGACGAAAATGGGGAATCAAGAGGTTTTTGGGGTAAGAAGAAAGAAACATCATTTAGAATGGTAACAATTATATAGGCCCAACGTAGTCATAGGAAATATTATGTGTTATTTGTAGTGCATATTTCTAGTGACAAAGGTAAGGAGGTTGAGGATGCAAATGTTTTGAGCAGGTGCCTGGTTCTACAACAATTCTAGGATGTATTTCCTGAGGGTATTTCAGAGTTTCCACCTCATAGGGAGATAGAATTTTCTATTGAGTTGATACTAGAGGTAGCTCCAACATCAAAGGAACCTTATAGGATGTGTACACCAGAGTTAGTAGAGTTGAAGCTGCAGTTGAAGGAAATGTTAGAAAAGGGATACACTAGGCCAAGTGTATCACCTTGGGGTACACAGGTATAGTTTGTAAATAAGAAAGATGGTACTCTCACGTTGTGCATTGATTATAGGTAGTTGAAAAAGGTGACCATCAAGAACAGGTATCCATTACCAAGGATTGATGACTTGTTCGATCAGTTGAAGGGAGCATTAGTGTTCTCGAAGATTGATCTGAGATCTGGATATTATCAGGTACACATTAAGGAAGAAGACAATACAAGCTAGCTTTCCGACTAGGTATGGGCATTATGAGTTTGTTTTAATTCCATTCGGTTTGCCTAGTGTTCCAGCTACCTTTATGTGCTTGATGAATAGTGTGTTGCATCCATACTTGGACAAATTTGTTATTGTGTTCATTGATGATATATTGGTATATTCTAAAAATGAAGAGGAGCATGCCAAGCATTTAGCAGTAGTGTTGACATTGTTGAGAGAGAATCAACTATATGATAAGCTCTGCAAGTGTAGTTTATTTTAGGCTGAGGTACATTACTTGGGACATGTTGTGTCCAAGGAGGGTATAATAGTAGATCCAAAGAATATAAGGGCTATCATGGAGTGGGAAACTCCAAGGAATGTGGATGAGGTGAGATATTTCATGGGATTGGAAGGTTATTACAAGAGGCTCATCAGGAACTTCTCACATATTTCTTATCCTATTACATCATTGTAGAGGAAAGGTAATAAGTTTGAAGGGACAGATGAGCGTGAGGCTATTTTTGATTAGTTCAAGCAGTTATTGACACATGCACCAGTTTTAAAGATTGTGGATCTAGATAAGGAGTTTGTAGTAATGTGAAAATGCTTGGTAAGAGTGGACTTGGTGGGGTCCTTATGTAGGATGGACAGGTGGTATGCTTTGAGTCACATAAGATGAATGAGCACGAGAAGAAATACCCCACACATAAACTTGAGTTGGCAGTGATCATACATGTATTGAAGATGTGGAAGGACTATCTTTTGGGAAGGACATTTGTATTGATGAGTGATCATAGTGGTTTGCGGTATCTATTTGATCAATCGAATCTGAATGGAAGGTAGGATTGGTGGTTGTCCACGATCAGTGAGTTTGATTTTGAGGTCAGATATATCAAAGGTAAAGAGAACAGGGTGAAAGATGATATTAGTAGGTGGATACAAGTAAATCAATTAGCAGCTATGATATCCTAAGGGATAGACTTACAAGATATGATCTTACAAGTAGGTCAATAGGATGTCAGGTATATGGATATTGTGCACAAGTTGCAGCAGAGTACAGGTACATGTAAATGTGGTGGTACATGTACAAGTGCAGGTAGTATTATAGGTACAGGTACATGTCGTGGTACATGATAGGTGCATAGGATGTGGACTATCATCTCACAACAGATGGATTGGTTAGAATTAGAGACAGGATATATGTGCCATACAATAGTGAGATCAAGAAGGTAATCTTGAGGGATTTTCATGCAAAACCATATTTAGGTCACCCAGTCTATCATAAGACATTGATTGTAGTGAAGAAATTTTATTATTGGATGAACCTGAAAAAGGATGTAGAAGATTTTGTGGCTAGGTGTTTTTATTGTGAGCGGGTGAAGGTAGAGTATAAACATCCAGGTGGACTGCTACAATCGATTGCAATTTCGGAATGGAAATGGTAGGTCATTTCCATGGATTTTATCACAAGGTTGTAAAGGTCAGTGAGGCAACATGATTCCATCATGGTAGTGGTGGACATGTTGACAAAGGTAGCACACTTCATTCCAGTGAAGTCTACATTCTCAACGAGTGATGTAGCACAGGTATTCATCAGGGACGTGGTCATTTTGCATGGAGTTTCAAAGAATATTGTGTCAAAAAGGGATGCGAAGTTCACTTCCAAGTATTTGAAGGAGTTGTTTGTAGCTTTGGGCATAGAGTTGGCCTTCAGTACAACTTATCGTCCATTAACAGATGGATAGACTAAGAGGGTCAACAGGATCTTGGAAGACATGGTTAGGATATAGGTGATGCATCGAAAACAAAAGTGGGAAGAGTATCTTCCATTGGTAGAGTTTTCTTACAAAAATTGGTATCGAGAATATTTGAAGATGAGTCTGTTCTTTAAGTGGAGTTGCAATACTCCCATCAATTGGAGCGATCCGATGAACAGGGTGTTAATTGGACCGAACATGTGGGCGGAAATGGAATAGGAAATGCATGTAATCAACAAGAATTTGAAAGAGACACAGGATAGGGAGAAGAAATACGTAGATAGGAACAAGTTGTTCAAGGAGTTACAGGTTGGGGAGTGGGTATACTTGTGCATCAAGCAGAAGAAGAGCTCCTTACAGATTGGATCATGTGCCAAGATTGCACCCCGGTTTTGAGGACCCTTCAGTATTATTAAGAGGATTGGATAGTAGCCTATTGACTTGCACTGCCTTTGACAATGAAAGTCCATGATGTTTTCCATGTGTCATTGCTTAAGAAGTATGTTAAAGATGATGATCATGTGATTGAATGGTTTGTATTGCAGGTGGAGCCAGATGGAGAATTCCAGTCGGAGCTTGAGTGTACATTGTGGAAAAAGGTGCTCATGCTCCAGAACCGAGCAATCACGAAGGTTAGGGTGCAATGGAAGCACTTTGGGCCCAATGAAGCTACATGGGAGATGGAGGATTAGATGTGGGCTATGTATCCTTCATTATTTTCCAATTGAGGAAAATAAATTTTGGTATGGTTTTTGGTATATGTTTTGCTACATGTTTTGGTGATGTTTGGTATATGTACATATGTATATGGATGTAAATACCACCATGAGATATGTTATAAAGCTCGAATAAGTGGTATGGGTGTCATGCCATTATGATGTTATACTTGTTATGCTTTCAAGTTGGTTTGCTTTTGAGTGAGTTGATCATTGTAAATATTGCAACGAGCTAAGTTATAACGCTCCATCGATAGTATGTTTTTCTTGCAATAGTATTGTGGTTATAGGCGTTGTTAAACACCGAGGATGGGGTCTCCTGAAGAGGGAGGACTCTGTAATGGCCGTGGTGAAAATTCCATGTAATAAAAATTAATAAAGGAAAAATAATAACCATAGATGATGGGACACTTATTCCAAGCTGAATGTTAGATAAGATGTCCTAATGCGTGTGTTCATTTGGTTTATTAATGGATAAGGAAGTTGGCAAAGACAATGGAAAAGGATTTGGAAAGGAAAAATGGAATTTTTGGCACATTTATTTATGAAAATAATGGAAATTAGAAGAAAAGGGAAGTGAAAGGTCACAGGTTACAAGTGAGGAGCAAATTGAAGGAAAATAATGGAAAATGAAGGAAATAGAGGCCTAATTGAGAAAAAGGATTATGAGGATTAGTTTGTAAACTTTTGTCATTTCAATTTTGGATCTCTCTCATTATTCTCTCCCTCTCTCACTCTTGGACACTTGGAGTTTTCTTGGAGCACTCTTGGAGGGTGTGGCATACTCAGAGTTTTGGGGAAAAAATGCAAAGGAAGAGTAGGAAAGTGCAAGAGGACATTGGGATCAACATCTAAAATGAGGTTTTAATCCAAATATCGAGTTTCATGTATTTTTTCCTCACTAATTTTGGCATGCATGTGGTTTATTAGTCATTATTTGTCACTGACATGGAGGATTTTCTTGATTGACAATGAATTTGCCTAGCCTTGCCATTTCCTGGATAACAATGGTGTTGTGGGTTCATTTTCTTTACTTTTTGGTTGGTTCTTATGTTTCCTTTAGCTTGGGTTGAGTTACTAGTTCCTGGAGCCTTCGTTCGACAAATGCTCTAGAGCCCTATAATAACTTGAGTTGAGTTACTAGTTCTGGAGCCCTGGTTGGAAAAACACTTTGGATCCCTTGGTGGGTTGAGCTACTAGTCCTGGATCCTTGGTTGGACAAATTATCTGGAGCTGGATATAAGTTGTGGGTTGAGTTACTAGTCCTAGAGACTTAGTTGGAACAAACACTCTAGAGCTGTGGATGGTTTTGTGATGTCCAACTGTGAGGTGGAATCACTATTTGATGGGTTGAGGTTGGCTTATGGAAGCCCTGTATGGTTTTGGATTGATGTGTTTTTTGATATACCACATTCATGCTTAGAATGTGGCACAGGGGTGATTGGATGAATGAAATATTTGGTTCAACCATGTCTATAGCCGGGTGGTACGTAGAAGTCCCGAACCTGGTCGTATTTTCCTATGTTTAATAAAAGATAATTTATCTTGCTTTTGTACTTATTTATATGTGGATTTAATGGTTGTTATCGCATTTTTATGTTCCTAGTTTTATGTTGGTTATAAGCATGGTTATTTGATTGTTTCATGTCATGGTTATTTCATGTATTTACTTGTAATTATTAAAATGATGGATGCAAAACATAATTGATGTCATAACAGTTAAAGGGAGAAGGTGGTGATCCTTCTTGTCATGTCTCATAAGAGTTTTAAAGTTATTCTTGCTCATATCCTAGACCTATAGATTGCATGATGCCAACTGTTTGATTGAATGCTAGTCTAGGTTGGGGATGGTCAAGACTAGTCCTGGAGATAGTTTTTCGTTTATTAGTCTTGCCATCATGTGTTTAATGGATTTTGGAAGTTACATCAAGTTCTGGGAAGTGGACGGAATTCTATGCTTCAAACTTTCCTTAAATCCCATTGACTTTGGCACAGGTCTGCTAGAAGTAGTCCCTAGACATAGGCATGCAGGCTTGTGGGAGCATCCAGAGCTCTCTAGATGCTGGCATGCCCATACCATGGGAGCGTCCAAAGGTTTAATAGCTTAAAAATTGAATGGGACCTAGGGTTTGATACATGAGTTGTTGGGATGGCTCCTGGGAGTGTTGTTGTTGATGTGGAAGTTATGTTTGATGTGTTTCTGTTGTTTCCACTTATTGAAGGTCACCTAAGATGTAGAATAATATCATAGTAGCCTCTCATCACATGTTTACCCCGGTTGGATGGTTACATAGATGTGGGAGGTGGGTGTTACAGATTGGTATCATATCACGCTTCACCCCTCGGACTAGATGGGGTGTGTGTTGGTCATGCATTCATTTTAGTTACATGTGTGCCTCTTGTGTTGTAGGAACATGTGCTTATTGCATTCGTATAGTATGGGTCATGGTTGTAGTGATGTCACCATGGTAATTTGAAATTGCTGTTGTGAAGACTGTTGTCATGAGTGTATGATTGATTACATGTTGTTTATGATTGCGTATTGTCAGTGTACATTGGTGTCGTTGTTGTTGTCATGCATGAGGTCATGGTATGTGTAGTTGACATGGTCATGAATTGATGACTCAACTCTAACTAGACTGATGGTTATATGTTTATATGCTTATGATTTATATTTATATATGATGCTATGACTATGTTATACATGCATAATGTTGATTTGTTGATCTTGAAGATGAGGTATCCTCCTTGAATTATGATAAGGTACATTGATTTATTGTGATTTGGTTTAGCTGTCATGATATACCTTGCAGGAACAATATCAAAGATGATTGGCAAGATGGTAGAATAAAGTTGCTGAGACTCTCCCTATGGATTAGATGAGTAGCATGGTGTTGGAAATTCTTTTGATTTGGAAGATACACTGAGAAGCTTAAAGGAAGAAATAAGGAGTTGTAAGGCAGACAATGACTGAATCATACAAGCACATAAGAAACTAGTAGAGGTAAATACAATGGTACTTCAGAGTTTTTCATAATTGCAGTGACAGGGACCACTTCAAATTAGCCATGAGCAAGAGGAAACAAATAATGGGGCATATGGTAGTAGGTCGCATGGCGGTCACAAGTCAGATAGATATGAAACCTTTAGAGATGGCAGATTGTTGGATACTTCGGATAGGAGTGGTGATAGACACAGGTACTATTGTAGTTCTGGTTCTGACATACATGATGATCGACATTATTATCATCCTTATAGGAAGAGAGATAGGTGGTATTTTCCAGATAAGTTTAAGAAATAAAATCCACCTACATTTGATGGAGAGATGAAGAAATCGTAGGATGCAGAGGCATGGTTGATTGGCATGAGGAATTTCTTCAGGTTACATGATTACTTAGAAAACATGAAAGCCAAAATAACTACATTTAGTCTCAAAGGTAAAGAAAACATTTGGTGGGAAGATGTAAAAAATATTAGAGGTATACATGAGGAGGACTTGACCTGGAATGAGTTCAAGTGGTTATTCAAGAAGAAGTACCTATCAAAGAGATACTTTGATGATAGGGAAAAGGAATATATGAGTTAAAGATGGGATCTATGACAGATGAGGAGTACACTAGCAAGTTCTTGGAGCTACTAAGGTATGTGCCTTACGTCAAGGATGAGAAGGCCACTATTTAGAGATTCACTAGAGGGTTACCAATGGCATTCAAAGACAACATTAATTTACATGAGCCTATATCATTGGAGGAGGCCATCCAAAAGCTAAAGAATTGCTATGAACAATCGAAGTGCAGGTTTGAGACTAAGACAAACTAGAAGGGTAATGCAAAGAACAAGGGAAAGTGGGACAAGAAGCGATCAAGACCTCAAGTTTTAGGTAATAAAGAGAATGTTGCATCACCTAAGAATTTTAATGCATCTCACAAAGGAAATGGACTTTGAATAAAGGAGCAGAATAAGGAACTCGTGCAGTGTTGGACTTGTGGAGGGGATCATCACAGTAACTATTTTCCATAGTATCAGGGTGGTATGCCTCAGATATATATTGCATAGGTGGCGCAAAATGTTGGGGATGTTGGTCAGAGTGTTCGTTGTATCTATGCAGTGTTGGATAATAGACATGAAAACCATCACACATCTATCATTGAGATGGATGGTAATATTTGTGATCAAGTTGTTTCTATTTTGATTGACCCTGGATCTAGTTATATTTATGTTAGTATTTGTTAGCACTCAGAATGTACCTCAAGGCTGAGAAAAGGTAATTTTGAGGTAACCATAGACCAAGCTTTCGATCTGGCATCTAGCCTTGCTAGACTAGAGAGGGCTCTCTCTTTTCCAACAAGATGTGGCTGCAAACAAGTGAATTTTAGGCTAGCTATGAAGTGTGTGGATTTGTTTTAAAGGTTTTTGGGGTCGAAAAAAGCAAGAGAAAGGACCATTGAGCTATGGAGTCGATGCTAGTTTTTGCTGGTAAACTTGGGGCAAAGTAAGTGCAATGTTCAGCCAGATAAAATATTGCGAGTGTGAGAAGAATAGGGGAAAAAGCTCACTGCCCTGCAGGCATCAAATAGGGGATGGATCTACAGTAGCAGCATTAGATGAAAGAGAAACATAGGGTTTCTCAACAGAGCATCTAACATAGGATGGATTCTGCAAAGACAACCACTACATTTAACAACAAAATCATCATGAAAGGAGCATCATTTGTAGATGAATTCCTAACACATATCTTAGATAATGCTGTAACAAGGTAGAGAAAACAAAATATGTGAGTGAATTACAAGAAAAACATACTAGACATTAAGACCTTGATGGATCCCAGGTCTAAAGGGAAAAAACTACTTTATTAAAATAATATTCAAGGAAACTGTACACAGTCCAAAGCTTCTCCCTGTTGCCAAAATCAAACCCTTACATATTCAAAAATCACCCTATATATACCCTATTACATATTAATTATGAATTCCTAAACATAGGAATCAAAATAATTAAAATAGAAAAAACAAACAAACACCTAAATATGTTTTTATGCGGTCAAATAAAATAAATCTAACTTATAACTAAGGAACTAAATCACATCAAAACAAAACAATTGATTTGCTGCCACAAGTCAAATTGCATGCCTAAGTTTGTTTTGGAACCATCGCTGGAATTCAGGGATAATCTGGGACGCTGATCAAATCATCCTCCACCTGCGGTCTGTAGATGCCTAGGATTCTTGAAATATTTGCCATTTGTTTGTTGAATATGTTTTTTTGATGTAATGTAGTTTATATTACAAATAACTAACATCCAAAGCACTTGTTTCTTGACCGGCCAATCTGGATCCTTCTCTGTGGAGAAGGCGATCTTCTATGTGGTGATGCAGACTTTCTTCGTAGATGTCTGCATGATTCCTGCCTAGATATATCTTCTTTCTCCAGCTCAGACTAAATGTCTAGCTTTGCAAGGTCCAGTGATCTTGAGAGGGATTTTGAACTTCCTATTTCTGAAGTTTCTGATTTTACATTGCCATCCCTTTCATTCATGGCATTATGTTTGACAATTGCTGATATATTGGAATATGATTATGCCCTTTGGAATTACGCCAAATCTAGCATCTTCTGCATATTGTGGCCAATGTGGTAATAAATGGGGTAATAAAACCATGAAGCCCATGCATTGCATGTTCCTGACCAACACCATGAGGTTTGAAAACCCTGCATGTGCTGTAGAGCCTAGTCTTGCCAAATAGCATCATGGGCTGTTGAAAGTGGCCTCAGGGGTAATCATTACTTCCAAACAGACCTGGGGATACCAAGCCATCCATAGTAATCTATTCTCTCCATGATGAATTGCATGTGCATTCTCCCCATTGGCATCTCTTATGGCTTCAGCCCCATCAGATTTTCCAAGGTTGCTAATACCATCCAAAGAAACCTTTGAATCTCCAATTTCACTAGGAACATCAAATCATTCATCAGAGAAATATTTTGGCTTTAAATGCTGAACAATAGTGTCACTGTTCAATGTAATCCCAGAAGCATTTATCAAACCTATCTCAGATCGAGTTGAAGAAGCTTCCATAGTTTCTAATTCCATTTCTTCCAACCAGATTCCTGCTTCTTGTTTTTTCTTCCACAAGCCCATAAAACTTACACATGCCTCTCTCAGGTGGAAATCCCCAAAGAAATCTACAAATGAAACGAAATCATGCATGTTTTCCATGTCAAAACTAGTAGGCGCAGCTTGAGGAAAGGCCATTCCTTTTTATTTTTGCAGTACCACCTTTTGTGTCTCCAAGACTCTAAGCAAGCATGCTTCGGAATTTTCTCCTTGTGCAGGCTCAATTCTGGGCACTTTCAGAACTGTTTTATAGGATGGTACTACACGCAGCACCAAAGGGTTACACGCAGTTCCCTTCCTACTAGAAGCGCAACGCCGCACGAGGATGACCCTACGCACAACGCCAAGGGCTACGCGCAACGCCCCTTGAGAATGACTATACATGCAACGCATAACATGTCCAACTAATTCCTAAACGAGTTTCAACTACTGATCGACATCAACAAAATCAATAGCCTTTTGGATAACTCAATAGCCATACATTTGAAGACAAAGTGTTAAAACATGGTGCTCTTCTAGTGCTTGTGTTAGAAGTTTCAATTGAATTGTTCTGTAGAGCTTGTGCAGGGCATTGTCCTCTTGCCAAACCAGTGAAAGAATTGCGAGAACTTGTCCCACATATGTTGATAAACCCTCTGAGGATCCTATCACAACCAATAATACAACTCAAATGTCCCATGATATACTAAGCTGGTATTTCCATTCGCCAAAACTTTAACTGGATTTTGAAAACAAAACTTGGTCCACAGGTATTGTGTAATTGATTGGTTACAACTGCCTCAGATATTGATCTAGGCAACCACATAGCATTTGTTCAATGTAGAAAACTTTGGCAGCCAACCATGAACTTTCCTCCATCTGGCTTCTCATTGAGCGCCATATTAGACTTTTGGAAAACTTGACAGCGTGAAACAATCTCACTCATAGTTCGGTGATCATCCCTTCCAAATGAATGGTAAGTGAATTGAATCCTATTAACTACCATTACACAATCATCAAGTGTGAAGCATAATTTGGATAGCAAGTCCTCTTATATCATGCCTGGCTAAAATTTCCTGATACTCTTTTGCACTATCTGGGTTTCAATTAACCATGATCTTGTTCCCTGAATAATTATCAACATTAAAATGGCTTCATTTATGAGTAGCAGTTGGTAACAAGTAGGAAAACATGAGGAACATAATATTTGCATCCATGTGACAAGTTGGGCGATCAGGTTTCCTGAGGTACATCAAAGAATCATGATCACAACCCATAAATAAATATAATACATTTATGAAATTTGAGGAAGTTTCTCCGTTTGCCCACAGAGATGATTTTGATCAGCTGTAGAATGTAGCTTTGCAGGATGTCAATGTTCCACGAACAACTTCCCTACTTGCAAAGCCTTGCATCAGAATAGCCCCGATATCAATGTGTTGTGCAATTGTAACTACCAGGCTTTCTCGTCCCACTTTATAGTCTCTAAGAAACTTTCAATGCACCTTTAAAGCCTTGAGATTCCCATTAAAATTCATTTCTTGATTTGAAAACATGATTCCAGATTGACCCTCTATTTTCACAAGATCACTAAAAAAACTATAACTCTGACTAATGAATTCTTGCAGGTGCTTTTCTCTATCACTTTTGCCCTTGTGAGATTGCCATACTTTTTACTATGTGCAAGGGTGCTATGAGCTAAACTGAAATTATGATAACAATGACATCTTGATTAAATAAGACCATTTCATATTCCCTTGAGCTTCAATTTTTCCAGATGCTGGGAGAGCATCAGTTCTAGTGCCATCATTCAGACCAAAACATTAATGGTTACCTGTTGCAATATTTTCAACATCTGAACATACTGATTCCATAATATAAGCCACTGAATTTGCAACTTTATCTTGTCCTAGTATCATGAATTTAATAAAAGAATGATTTTTAGGGTTTCAATAGGCATAGAGCCATCTCGCCAAAGCTTTTAAAAGTATCCATGTCTTCCTCATAGCCATGCATTCTGCGATTCCTTGCAGAAAAGACCCCCAATGAGGAGATCTATGGGACCCTATGGAAAAGGGAGATCTTTCCATTTGTTTGACATGTCTAGTATTTTTTGAGTTGAGAAGTTTGGAAGAGATGTAGGTAAGGATGCTAGTAAAGACTGAATGAACATCTATGTCACCATTTATCTATAAGCTAGTTGCACCAGTGCCAATCTTGTTGGAACAAACTATTGTTGAGTCATAAATGTTTGAATAGCTACCTCCCCAAGATTCATACATATAAATATCCAAGTAATTCTTCTCTAGAACCATGAGACCAAAAACTGTATACCTTTCATTAGCAATATCCTTGTCAACAATGTACAGTGCCCTCTGCACAGGATATCTTTTTCAATCAAAGTAGAGAAACGAGCTCGCCATATACTGAGATGAGGATTAGAAACACGGTAATAAACCTCAAATTATATTTTCTCTCCTTCTCTATCACAATCTAGCCACAAAACCAGACACTGGCATCTCCTAGCTTCCCTATGGATCATTAAATATATGAACTGTTGCACGAGATATCTTTGAGTGAATCATTCATTTGGTTATATCTTTTGATCCGAGAGTCAGTTTTGAGAGTGTGATATACCGTTGGAAAGATTTTTTCGAGATGATTTTGATGGACACATTTATGACATGTTTTTCTCTAAATATCATGTGCAAAACATCTAACAAAACCAGACATAGTAAGAGCCCATGTTGATCCCTGGTGACAGGCTACTAAGACAGGAACTAACAACCTTGACTTGGTGGATAAGTGTGGTTTGAATAGAGAAGTGCATTTAGAGTCTTGGTTAGTGCAGTTGGCTATAGGTACAAAGACACAAGTTCATCATTGGATAAGATATTGTGCATTTGATTTGAATGGTATGCCTACCTCAACACATTTGAATGTATTATCGTTGAGAAAATATAGTATGTTGTTGGGAATGGGTTGGTTTTACCTTCATAGAACCAAGATGGATTTTTATGACAAAGCCATTGAGTGGTTGGACGATAATGGGGAACCAATAGTTTTACGAGATAAGAAGAAATAAAAATCAGTTAGAATGGTGACAACTATGCATGCACGATGTAGTCGCATGAAAGTGTGTGTATTATTTTTAGTGCAATTTCTAGTGACAAAGGTAAGGAAGTTGAGGATGAAGATGTTTTGAGTAGGTACCCAGTTACAATAGTTCTAAGATGTATTTCTTGAGGATAGTTCATAGTTTCCACCTCATAGGGAGGTATACTTTTCTATTGAGTTGATGCTAGGTGCAACTCTGACATCAAAGGCACTTTACAGGATGAGTACACTTGAGTTGGTAGAGTTGAAGTTGCAGTTGAAGGAGATGTTGGATAAGGGATACATTAGGCCAAGTGTAACAACTTGGGGTGCACTGGTATTGTTTGTAAAGAAGAAGGATGGTACTCTTAGGTTGTGCATTAACGGGAAGTTGAACAAAGTGACCATCAAGAACAGGTATCTGTTACCAAGGATTGATGAGTTGTTTGATCAGTTGAAGGGAGCAATTGTGTTCTCAAAAATTGATCTAAGATCCAATATCATCAAGTACACATTAAGGAAGAAGACATCTACAAGACAACTTTCTAGACCAGATATGGACATTATGAGTTTGTTGTAGTTCAATTTGGTGTGACTAATACTCCGACTACCTTTCGTTACGGGTGAAACCATCCTAGGGCTTTGGGTTGAGAACCCTAATAGAAAAGAGGAAAAAATTCAACAAGAAATGCTCAAACACTCATTAAACATCCTTATTCTAATAAATCGCGTAGGAGTGTCCTTACCCAATGTCCTTCGTTTGGGTAGATCTCGCAGGGTTCAAACCCTCAACTTCTCCCAATGTTCTTGAAACCTAAAAATTATTCAAATAGAACATACAAGATAGTAGAAACATAAAGAATATATATGATGTTAAGTTCAAATCATATAAATGAATGACTAATTATACATCAATAAAGATTCATAAATGAATTACAACATAACTTTGATGCATAAACACATTTCAAATTCAGAAACAGAACAATATTCCTTTTTATTGAAGTAAGCTATAGACAAGGTGGAGAAATAGGAGTTGAGTCTTTCTCCGACTCCAAGTGGGACTATCCTCTGGATCCATCCTTTCCCAGCCTTCAACAATCTTCCTCCATCACCAACACAAGGATACTCAAGGAAGATGGGGGATATCTATAATTAAGGAAACAAGGGTTTCCTGAAGCTTTGGGGAGTGCAGGAGGCACAGGGATTATTCAGAATTGATCAGAGATATTCTCACTATAGTATCAATATCTCATACTTTTCTCCCTTAAGGCATTCCCATGGAGGTTTATTTATACCTCTCCAAGTTAGTTTTTTTTGTTTTGTTTTGTTTTTTTTTTTTTCCAGTTGGGAAATAGTTGGGCCACAAGGAATAGGAGGTGAGTAATAGGTAAAACCCATGAACTCTGCTCGAAATTAAGGAAATTCAATTTTTTTAAGTGTTTTAACATTTGTATGTAGGTTAGGTATATTCTGACCCATATGTACACGCTTTTATCCCAGGGAAAAGTAGCGTATAGGGAATAAAACACTGTTTTTTAAGATTTTGGACCATGTCTAGAAGGAAGGGTTTCCCTAGGCCATAAACAGAGCATCAGATCTATCAAGAGTGGTAAATGGTGCTATAACATATGCCCCCTAATATATGAGGTCAGAAGGGGTACATGATGGCTGAAATGTATTAAGTGTATGGAAGGAATCATGCCAAGACCGAGGAGGATTTCACCAAAATTCAGCTTGCCAAGCCATCAAAAGAGATCAAAAAGAAATTACTGTCTGAGGTGGGCATACCCATGCTTGGAAATAGTAAAGTATGTCTGCATATCAAGTATAAAAGTGGATCCAATATGTATACAAGTATAAAGGAGATGAAAGTACATAATGGATCATTTGATCATAATCAAGAAAGTACATGTCTGAATATCTCATATAAAGAGCTGATCAATGATGATGAAGTATGAAGTTGATCACTGAAGTCAAGAAAATTATCCCAATAGTACCAAGTGAATGTGATGGAATAAATGATACTACATTGCAACTCAAGTGCTATCATATAAGATGTCGCTATAAGGAACTTCAACATATAAGGTGGATGACATCAACTAGCAGAAATAGGAGCAACTGCCAAGTGAGCCAAGACATACTGATGCAAAACTGAGGTCTTGACTGACCACCATGGTACAATTCTACATAATGGGAATGGATGATCTGAATTATACCATGTGAGAAATTGTTTGATTATCGGTCATTGATGTATACTATTAAGAAACACAAGACTACTCACCAATAATGATAATGAGAGTCAAGGTACCCAATATAATATTACAAGTGCGAATAAATGAGTTGTAGTTGAACATTTGAAATAATCTATCAATCAGGAGACAATGATGTTTTCCCACTATCGATAGCGAAGGAATCTTCCATTGATGACTGCAAACCCTAAGGTACTTCCAAATGGACCCTAGATCTCTTTCCCAGAGCAATTAGCTGAAGTCGATGGGAAATTATCTGCTAGAAGGAAGGCATTAAGGCATCCTTCATCAATCTAGCGTGAGTGTAACCTGTAGGCCAATAATGTGGAAGGAATCAGATGAAAAAAGATGTAGTAACCCAACTGAAGCACGCTTCCGGCGTACACAAGATGTAGCTAGTGGAGGATATAAACCCTCTGAAACCAATAATGAAAGCTGACACAAAGGCGAGGAATCCACCAATAGGGTCAAATGGAAACTAAGGCACTGCATGAATCCCAATCTGTGATAATGAAAGTTGAAGTCGAACACAAGGGAACCACCTATTCAAAGACCCATGATACTGATCGATGCTGAGCACAAGGTGACCTATCAATAATGAAAATAGGGCTAGGGTGCGGCTCTAGATCTACCCTCAAAGAAATTTGTCGTAGTTCATAAGGATAAGACCTTCCAGCAAGAAGTCAATGGAGACCTTCTCAAACCGGCAAGAGAAAAGGACCAATACAACTGATGTGATAATGAACATGACGCTAAAAACCAGGATGGCTGTTTGAAAAATAGGTCAAGAGACATCGTAGAGAGGCTGACTCAGGCTTACTTCCCTTACACAAAAGCGTGACTCAACAGTGACTATATGGTAGCATATGATAACTCTGTATAAGTTTTTCATGCAGGAGGCATAAGAAAACTCTCCATATGATTGGAAGAGGTAACCAATCAGAGGAGAACTGACTCAATAACAAGGTTAAGGCTGTCCTAAGTTAATCTAAAGAGCAACCCAATGGATGAAAGACTTTCTTTTGAGTGCTTTGTTCAAGGGTGACGCGATGGACTCTAGCTGCCATGAAAATATGGAAATAATGTCCCGTTCTTGCTATTTTTGGAATATATAATTTTTTTCTTTTTCTTTTATATGAAGAATAAAAGAATAAAAGAATGCTATAGTATAATGGAAAGAATGAGTGTCGGAAAAAACATATGCTCTAGTTCCTGGGAGGGGAACATTCCTATTCTTAATGCAAGGTGGCGAAAATGGTCAAGGACACTCAAAGGGATGTTCTTTCCATGGGTCAAAGGGTGTGTCAAGTTGCAAAAGCTAAGTGATTACATGGTTGATTTTTTAGAAGCTGTGGTAAAAAAAGTGGCTTAAACATGAGTCCAATTGAAGCTGGCTTAAGGCCAAAAGGTGCAAGTATTCAATATGTAATACAATAGTATAAATCAATGCAAAAAAACCTCTAGGGTATAAGGCCATAAAGTAGTGGAGAAGAACGAGAATGAGTCTTCAACGCATAAGTCATGGTGGGACTAAAGAGGACTCCCGAGCTTACTCAATATAGTAGCATGGTCAACCAATGTCAGTGAGGATCTAACTAAGATGCCCATGTAAAGGTTCACTCTACAATCATATCATGATTTTTAAAGTCGGTGAGTGAAAATGGTTTACGAATCAGGACATGATGTAGTTGACCCTATGGCCAATGTTTTGCAGTATGGAGGCTAGTGTGAAAAATGCAGCGGAAAGTAGTATTCCCTAACCTATATGCTAGTGAGAAAACAATACCTGCCATGATGGGTTTGCAGTGATGGGACCAGAATAATGTCTTGAAGAAGTCTCCAAAATATACTGTAAAGACAACCCAGTCTCGACACTCCAAGCCAAAAGGTAAAAAAATCCATAAAACAAAAATCAATTTTTGAAAAGGTATTTTATATTTTCCAACTTATATAAGAACTTTTGGACTCACAATTTTTTCGTTTGAGTTTTGAGCAAGGAGATGTGGAGACAAATTCAAGCATGCTTCCTCTGACCAGTTGAACCATTCAAATCACTCCAAATTTTCCAGGTAACCCTTATATCCTGCTTTTAATGATTTTTCATACTTTTCAAATGTTTATTTTTTCAAGTTTTGACCATGGGAAACTATATCAAAAAATTCAACTTTGTGTACACGCGGGTTGAATATGGGTAACCTACGTATACGATGGCCCTACATGTGACTGTGTGTAAAGGGAACATGTGTGTGCATGAGTTAAAATTTTAAAACAAAAACTAATGGTTTGAAACATCTTTTTGGATAGGGTCACGAGGAGGGAAATAGATCATAGTGTTATAGATAATGAAGTAATGGAGGACCCAAATGCTTTGGATGCTTTAAGAGGCTATGACTTACTAAAATTATTTAAGATGCCGAATATGAAAGCCAACACATGATTGCTTGAGCTTTTGATTCATTATTGGAGCACAAAAGATGATGCCTTCATGATTGATGAGATGCCTATAAGGATTGAGATCGAAAATATCTACTTTATTACTGGTCTTTCTCGAAGAGGAGAGGTGTTGCACTCCACTGGACGGATGAGAAGTAGTCTTTCTGTAGAAGACTATGTCCACATCTACTATCCTAGTCATCCAAAAAAGATTTGAAGTTAGATTCCAATCGAACACGTAGAGAGCTTATCCTTAAATATTTTACTATTTACCATTACCAAGGTAAATGGCTCAGCTTCTTTAGATTAGGCTTCATGAGTATCGACAAGCCTAGCGGTGGAATGTCTCACCATAGTGTTTGGTTGGTGCACGCCTTTACTAACCAATATGAAGAGTCAACTGACCTCCATTCAGAAGGGTCAGATAAAGAATTTTGGGTATGGCACAATCTTATGTTCATTCTTCTTCGAGAAAGTACCTAGGCTTTGACCCAAGGTATTATCATCTATCAACAGCCCTAGAGATCCACGAATGGGTAGATGGGATCATATGATGAAATATCTTTGGGGTGGCAATGTGCCCATAAAAACCTTTTATGACGAGTTTTTCACGTGGTGGGATCAACAAGTCATCACAGTTGATGACTACCCCTATGCCGGTATGGATTTCCATGAAGATCCAGACTTAGTGTTACCACAAAATGCAGCATGGGGTGCCAGAGGTAATAATTTTTTAATTTTTAAGCTCTGTTAAGATTTTTTTGGATTTTTAATATAAATGAACTTAAAAATATTTTTTGATGAGACAAGACACTTACAAAATATATTGATCATGTTTCAGATGTTGGACCAGTGAGACTTGACAGATTTCCAAGACACAAGCATTGTGGAAGAGGTGCCAAAGAGGCTGCAACCGAGACAGAGAGAGTTCTCCATGCAGTTTAGAGGAACTTGGCGAGGCTGACTCACCAAGTACCCATGATAGCCATAGAGATCTACTCGAGGAGATGCAACATTGTGTGGTAGGGGTACCACAGGACTGGGTGCGATTATTTCAATGTGTAGCCAATGCTGTTGTATATTTTATAGCTGCTCATCCCGAGCCAGCTAGATTGATGATCAGATCTTTTTATGATTGGACATGATGATGGGCATAAGCCCAGATTTTGTAGGGCATTTTGTCCCAATTTTGTATATTATTATTTGGACATAAACAGTCTATCTACATACAGGTGATTTTGTGATATATACAGATGACACTTTCGACTATTTCTGATATTTTTTAATTTGATGAATGATTGATATGCCAATCTAATGCTTGATTAGCAATAGAATCTGCTAATGAATTTTCTGATCGTGGAATGTGAACATATGTGGTATAAACAAATGATGGTTGCAACAATCTCACTCTAAAAAATTGGTGATACAAATAAGGATCGCATAATCGATAAGTGTTATTCCGCTGAGATACCACCAGCTGTGAGTCCAAATAAACCATTAACGAATCAATACCAACGGATATTGATTTAGATAGCAAATTAATAATGACAATATATTTGGCAATATTATTCGAAGCAGGATTGATACATACTCCTCTCAAAACCATCAACTAGCCAGATGGATAATAAATCACACAAGCCGTAGAAGCAACGTTCTGGGTATGCCTACTCGCACCATCAACAAATCCTATATATACTGAATCGTCCATCAATACCTGCGAAAGCAGATAAAAAAAATATCGATATCACTAAAACCACTAAATAGATATGTACAAATATACAATATATACAAAACAAGTAAATCTCGGCCGAAGCCTAAGCAAAATACTTCTTAAGGTAGAGCCCATTTCTGGGCTCCGACAACTTGTTTCCTTCAAAGTCAATTAATTCATAAGCCCCCTTTTTAAACACACACTTGATTATAAAGGGACCATACCACATGGATTTAAACTTGCCTGCCCCCAAGGCATCTTTTTATTGATCATAGACTAGGACAACGTCGCTTTTAGAAAAATTCTGAGGACGGACGACTTTATTGTATTGAGTTTTTATCCTTTTCTTAGGGGATTTGTTTATTATGTTGGCATCTCTACGTTGCTCATCAAGATGCTCCAAAGGAACGAGGCGTTCCTTGAGACTAGAAGTATCTGGAAGAAGTTCTACAGCTAGCTTAAGAGAAGGAATTTCACATTCAATAGGAAAGATAGATTCCAACCCATAAACTAGTTGAAAAGGAGTAAAACTAGTGGCAATGTTAACTGATGTTTGGTATACCCAAAGTGACGGATAAAACATGATGTGCCAATTAGATCGAGCCTTGTCAATCATCCTTTGTAGGATGATTTTAAGGGATTTATTCACAACTTCAACCTACCCATTGGCCTGAGGATAGTATGGAGATGAATGCTCCTACTGGAAACCCAACTTGAGAGCCAACTCGGACATCAGTTGATTTTGGAAGTGACTTTCATGGTTAGTGACAATCTCTTTAGGGATACCAAATCATGAAATAACATGATTGAAGAGAAATAAGGCCGTTGTTTCACTATTGTTTTTGAAAGTAGGCATGGCCTTAACCCACTTAGTTAAGTAGTCTACAACTACAATGATGTAATTATGATTTCCTACCGAAGGTGGATTACAAGTTGTAAAATCAATGCCCCACTTCGTAAAAGGATCGATGATGATAACAGGGAAAAGAGGAGTTGGATGTGTGTGCATTTTTTGAGTATAGAATTGACAAGGATGGCATATTTTAACTGCTTCAATATAATCTTTGAAAATCAAAGGCCAATAGTAGCCTACTAGCAAAGTTTTTTGGGCTGTTGCAAGCCATAATTGATGACCACTACAAGCTCCACTATGGCAATCATTAAGAACTGACTCAACTTCCTCCAAAGTTAAACAATGCCTAAGGATTGAATCAATCCCATGACAATATAATGTGTCACCTATAATAACATAATTCTTAGCAAGGTGACACAAATTTTTATGCTCGTCTTTGGAGAAAACAGGTGGAAACTTCAAAGTCTGGAGATATATAATGATATCTCCATACCAAGGATCTTGTGAAGAAATGAGGAATAAATGTTCATCGGGAAAATTTTCATAGTAAACAACTGCTTCTTCACAAGGCAGCTTTGATATCAACTCTACAAATACTAAATATTTCTCAGATTTAGCTGACATGAATTCCAGATTGAATTCTTGCAAAATAACAATCCATCTATTGTATTTTCCCCCAATCACTTGCCTACTAAGAACAAATTGAAATGGATTGACGATTGCTAAGGCAAACGTTTTTCGAAGCAAAATGTAATGCCGAAGCTGCTGGATAGCATGGAAAACTGCTAAAGCCAATTTCTTGATGGGAGAATAGCATAGTTTAGGACCTACCAAGCCTCGACTTAAGTAGTAGATTACATGCTCACAGAAAGCATCATCTTCCTAAACCAGAACCATACAAATAGTTGATTTTACAGCAACAAGATTCAAAAGGAACTCTTTACTATAATTGGGTGGACTCAACAATGGAGCAAAGGTTAATTCTTTTTTCAAAGCATCAAAAGATCGTTGTGAAAAATCATCCCATAAAAATGGGACTCCTTTCTTAAGCAAACACATAAATCCTTTTGTAATCTCAACAAAATTTTCTATGAATCTCCTTAAGGAATTTTCCTTTCCTTGGAGACTTTGAAGTTGAGGAATGGAAGATGGGGGAGGCAACTGAAGTATTTTCCTCAACCTTGAAGGGATCAAATTGAATCCCCACTATTAATATGATGAATCCTAACAACTGACCGGATGTGACAACGAGAATGCACTTATTTGGATTTGACTGGATTTTATAAAAATGACACCGTTCAAAGATCAACCAAAGGTGTTTAGGATGATCAATTCTTTTTCGAGAACAAGCAAATAAATCATCTAGATATGCTTCGATAACATGTTTGATGTCGTGAAAAGAATAGGACATGGCCTGCTGGAATGTGGCTTTAACATTTTTAAGGCCAAAAGGCATCTTTTTGTATGAAAACGTACCCCAAGGACAGATAAAGGTTGTCTTGTTCTGATATTCTAGATGGATAGTAATTTGATCGTAACCAGAGAATCCATCCATGAAATAAAAAATTTCATTACTCACATATTCATCAATCATTTGATCAATAAAGGGCGTGGGGTAATTGTCTTTCGGACAAGCCTTATTTTGATCCCTAAAGTCGATACATACTTGGATCGTTCCTTGCTTTTTATCTACGAGGACTGGATTAGAGACCCACTCAGTTAGAGGAATGAGGTATATAATTCCCACCTTAAGCAGGCTTTCAACTTTAGCTTTAATAGCTGCTGCTTTTCTAGGATTGATCGGTCGAAGTTTTTGACGAATAGGTTTAGTGTTTTCGTATGTCTTGATCTCATGTTGGACTATATATGGATCTAATCCAGGCATTTCCTCATAAGACCAAGCGAACACATCACGAAACTGTTTGAAGAGATCGGTATAAATTTGAATTTCCTCAAGGAAATAGTCAGCTTTGATGAAGACATTCTCGATTACGTTAGGATTCTTAGAGATGTTCACAGGTATAATTCACGAGATAACTAACATGTTACCTTCGACAAAAAATTGTGCTGGAGCCAAAGGATTTAAAACTGTATGAACATCACTAGTTCACGGACTGGGCAAACTTGACTCAGTTTCATGCAAATGAGGGAGGAAATATGAACGATGATGTAAACCATCCCATGGTTTATCAACACCCATCATTGCCTCCATAATTCCTTCCTCATATGGTAAGACTATATCTAGGCAATCTTGAGCTGAAGTAGAATCAATGGTCCAGGTCAGGGCCACATCTCCATCTAACTCGTTTGGTGAGAAAGGAGTAGGATGGGTGTTTGCAGAGCTAACGATAGATTGATAAGCGATTTCTGCCACAGACATGGGGAGTGCCATTCTACCTACCTGTCCTTCATCTAATGTGGTAGTAGATGAAGGTAAGGGCCAAGGGTTTGAAAAATAATGAGTTCAAAAGAACTCTCTTCGAGAAGGTCCACTGGAGGATGAAATAACATTGATTTTAGCTGAAGGAGCAGGGAGATAAAAAATACCCATTAAAGAAGACTACATACCAACTACTAAATTCTCAATAGGTTGCCTGGGATTTTCCACTAAAGGGATAGTAGAATCAGAATATGCGTGCGAGTCACCTGGAAAATAATCCATCCGATCAACTCTTACAATCCTTCCCTCATGAGGAAAACATAGGATGTGAAATAATGATGAAACTATGGCATCCATCTCGTAAATCTAATTCCTGTGTAAGAGGAGGTTGTAATCCAGGTTCGCATCTACGATTTCTACCTCAATATTTACTGCCTTTCCCCCAACACATATGGGAAAGGCTGGAAAAATCCCATGTGACCTATGATAATATCCATCAAATGCCATCAATAGAGTTGGTGAAGGAACAACTTGAGGTGATCCAATTACCTTCCAACATGACATGGACATCACACATGTGGAAGCTCCCTCATCTATAACGGTTCGAAAGATGTTGGTCTTTCGGTATGTGGACTTTATCTGGAAAGCCATATGATAATGAAGTCTCTTTTTGACATTTGACATATCAAAAGTGAGCACAAGATACTTTTTTGGATCTACTTCTCTGATTGCTAAGAGAAAAGTAGTTATCTGAGTGGGGCATGACTGGAGTACCTCTAACGCTGACATATCATAAGGACTCTGAGCCATACCTCCTACAATCGAGTAGTTCTAGGCTGCCATAACATTAGGGTTAATGGTTGAGCACTTCATGGAGCCTTTCTGCATCTGAGGTATAGACTCAATAGAGGACCTCTCAATATGGAGCTCCTCTGAGGCATCAGAAGTAGACTTAGCGTTAGATGATTTCATTTCACCATAATCATGTGATTGCGTAGCGACGCTGATATGTGAGCTCATCATATAAACATTAGACGAATTGTGCCCTTCTTGGTTGCCCCCTATGGGGATACCAACATTAGAATTTGTGCTAGTAAGTAATGGCTGCCCTGGGGGAAAAGGTTAGTGAGAATAGCCTAGGAGCTAGAAGACCCCTGCTGCGCTAATAAATCCTGAGCGTCTTGGATCTTAGGATCGAGATGAGTCAAATGATCCCCATTGCATGACTTGCATGGGAATTTTAGCTTTTTCTTGGACTCTTTCCTACCCTCTTTGGCATCATTTTCGGGTTTTTTCGCATTTCCCTTCCCTTCCTGGTTCTTCTTCTTACCTCACCCTTTCCTCTTCCCATCGTATTGTTGATTTCCTTTGGGGTTAGAAGTTTGGATGGCATTTATAGACGTAGGTTTGGAAGGTGTAGATACAGATGGTGATGCTTGAATAGAAGAAGCAGTTTGTAGAGACAACTGTTGCAATTGATTCAACAGGTTTACCATGTTAACATCTATCGATCTGACTAGACTGTCAGCATGGGGACCTGGTTTCGGTTTGTATATATCCACCTTGGATCTAGGAGCATCAGGTACATTTTTTTAGAGAACCCTAGACTGAGAATAAATTAGTTCTAGCTGCTGGGCCCTGAAAATAACCTACTGTTTAGTGAAAACACCTGAGAGGGACACGTCCTTTGAGATCTCAGGTTGTAATGATTTAAGAAACCATTTGAGAAGGAATTCTTGTGGGATATCAGTTTTGATGAGCCTCTTACTTCTCCTCCATTCTTGAATATGATCAGAAATGTGAGTTGCCTGATCTTATTGGAAATTAGCCAGAAGTTCAGTTCCGACATGATATCGGATAGGCAATTGAAAATGGTTCAAAAACATAGTAGCCAAATCACTGAAAGAAGTAAAGGTGCCCCCTGGTAGCTCTTTGTACCACTTAGCCATGTTTCTAGTTAGGGTACGTTGAAATAATCTCAACTTGATTGAATCATCTATCAGGGAGTTGGACAAACACCATAAGTGGAAAGTTGTTACGTAGTCACCCAGATCTTCACCTGTCTTCCCCTCAAAGTTTGCGACATGGAAGGGGAGTTTGGTTGGAACTGGAGGCCAAATCGGGTTATACCTAATCATATCATTAGTCAATTTAGTGAGATCTGGCAAGTTTAATGTTGCCAGAAAAGGGAGTCGTGGCGAACCCTGAGGATTGCACCTGGTGTGGGTGGTACTCCCAACGTTTTGAAAAGAATGACCTGGATTTGTGAAGGCACTAGGTTGCCCAAAGTAATTCGTAGACCCATCTGAACCATAAGGAGATCCATGTGATCTAGCAAAATTCAAAGTTTGACCGACTCCTACCCCAAATCATCAGAAACTAGTAAATTTACCCCTTAACAAAGTGTTAAAAGGAGTAGAAAGCCCCAGATAACAATTCCATGCATTAGCATAGGGAGAAAAGTTTTGAAAAGAATTGATAGAATAATTCGACATACTCTCTTGTTAACTGAAGTAATATTGATTCCTGGCTCCTAAACCACTAAATACAGGGTTTGTCCAACTTTGAAATGGATTATTACCTTGACCTGCAAAGGAAAAATGCATTGATCCTATTGTTAGGTTGGAATGTGGTATATGACCACCCCTAAATGGGAAACCCTAAAAAGAATTCAATCCACTCACCATGGAACCAAAGGAATCATGTTGGTCGACATCCCAAAAGGGAGAAAGCCCATGCCAGAGGCAACAACTTGAGAACTTCCACTCGATAATGGAATGGAAGTAGAACCAAATATAGCAGTGTTAGGAGTAACAGAAGGTATAGAAATTGTTCCTCCTCCTTGTACAGATATGGGTGTCTACATACTCATAACACTTGTCGTGGATGCTATGCTTCCAGTAGTGGTCATCAAAGGAATAGATTGATGTAAACCTGGGCTCGAAGGCCTGTTGGCCAGATTTCCGAAGTACAATTGAACGTCTAGACGATTAGGAGGAAGAGGAGAATTCAGAGCCGCAATCGATTCAGAAATCTTTTCAACCTCAATATTATCTTCTGAATGGAAGAGGACTCGAGAAAGAATTAGGGTGTTCCTCTCTAACTCTCTACTTATGCCAGGTCTATCTTGCGAATCAATGCCTCCAACTGGATGATGAATCTCTGATGTGCCTATTGCCGCTAGTTGAAAAACACTAGAAGTATTGCTCCTACACCTTTGAGGAGAAGGCTTGGGACTCGTAGGTGATAGCCCATGGAGTATCCTAGATCGATGAGCTGGTCAATCAGCTAATTTGAATTATTTTTAATAAATCTACTTAAATACTCAAAAAAGTTATAAAGCTAGTCCAACTAGGAGCAAAGATCACTCTCTAAAAGTCCCTAAAGATACAAGCAATAAAACAACTCTCAAGTATTTCTGCTCCAGGTGATTAGGACTAGACACCAAAATACAAGAAAGCCAAAATCAAGGGCCTTATGAAAATGGACTGGGGTAATTACACCCAAGGTCTACTAGCGAAGGTATTAGAAGTAGTTATGCTGACCTCCAGGAAACACCCTTTTCCTGTGAAAGCACCCAATATTTGCAAGGGTACCCTCCGGAAGTACTGTTGAACATGATACAACATCAGCCTCAGGTGCCACGAGATTCCCCTCTGCAGCCACCTATGCGATTCCTAGGATAGGAAACTATGGATATCGACTCGTATCAAAAGTCGGGCGGAACAGACGTGAGGCAGGATCCAACAAGTAGGAGAGGGGGTATCTCTCTTCCTTTTCTTCACTCTCTGTCGTGCTTAACTCCCAGTCATGGAGCTTTCCTGATCTTTCTAAAGATATTGGATTTCGCTCTTTATTCAACTTCTATGTTTTGTAATTTGAGCGACCTTGGAGAGCTAACTCTCTTCTGACCTAATTGAAGGTCCTAATGAACCTAAACTTGTTGGTGTTTTCTAATTACAGCAATAAAAGTTCTAGTTCATTTTATTAATCACTTGATTTTATATAGATTTTTTTTTTAAGTCAGGGGAAATACAAGAGTGAAATTGAAGATGTTTTTATGACGCAAAAGAAATCAATAGAAAACTAACTATATGATTACAGTCATTTTCTTCGATAAAGAGTGATCTCTACTTCAGTTCTACGAAAACTTTATAGAAAGGAAAATATTTTTCTTTTCTTTTCACACCCAAAAACTAAAAAGACTAAGAATGCCCTAAAATAAAAACTACCCTAATGCAGGTTACAATAATGATGCAAGATCCTAAACAACCTTAATAAGCAAATGCAATACTTTATAGAAACAATGAGTCAAATTAAAACTGAAGAGTACAAAAATTTGACAACAAATCTCTCTTCAAAGCAAGAAGAACACATTGTAAAATATTGCAATTCATTTTTCAAAAATAAAACAAATGAAACCTTAAACCAAAAACTTGGAAAAAGAAAAACACAAGCAATGTTTTTTAGGATTTTCCTTTCAAGGAAACAAAACAACTTTTTGAAGTCACAAAAGTGCCACTAAAACTCAAAAGATCAATAAATAGGCATAAGGAGTCTTTTAATATTGCAAGTTATAAACTCGAAAATGAACGAAACTTGACCAAGAAAGACTACAACTTGTACAAACTGACCCAAATAGCAGCAAAAGATTTCGACAAACTGACCAAAAGGCCAAGAAAGAAATACTTTCAAACTTTTCAAAAAGAGACACTCTAAAAGCAAGAAAAGAAATAAGGCCACCAAACAAGGGAAATAAAAGCAAGAGAACTTGAAATCTGGGCTTGAAAACGAAATTGAAAGCAATTTCTTGTTCTGGATGACCAGAATAGCCAAGAACTTCCAAATGAATCCTTGAACACCAAGATACAAACTACAAACTTGCTTAAGAAGAAAACCTAGGCCAAATATTTTATGTGAGAAAGATATTTTGAAAGAGAAAGCTTGCAGGAAATATAGATTCTCTAGACAATAGATGACCATATAACAACATAAATCACCAGGCTAAAAACCTAACTGGGTATAAATATTTGAAAAAATCATGCAAAAAATTGCATACGCGGCTGTGTAAAAAAACAGGAGTGTGCAGATGGGTTTATAATATAGGAAACTCGCGTAGATGTGAGTTTACTTTAGAGGAACCTGTGCATATACGCTACTATAAACAAAGTAAAATTCATATACAAAGCTTTATAAAGAAAAAAAAAATCAAGGTATGATCAAGAAGATTAGACTTGATGCCTTAGACACTAATGGACCAAACAATACTGCAAAAGCAAGCAATCAAGAAAGTGATCACTGATTGAGAACAAACAACCCAAAGCAGGAATAACAAGATTGTTATCCCCAGTGGAGTCGCCAATTCTGTTACAGGTGAAACCACCCTAGGGCTTTCGGTTGAGAACCCCAATAGAGCAAGGGGAAAACTTCAACAAGAAATTCTCAAACACTCATTAAACATCGTTATTCTACTAAATCACATAGGAATGTCCTTACTTGATGTCCTTCATTTGGGTAGATCCCACATGGTGCAAACCCTCAGCTTCTCCCAATGTTCTTGAAACCTGAAAATTATTCAAATAGAACATACAAGACAGTAGAAACATAAATGATATACATGATGTTAAGTTCAAATAATATAAATGAATGACTAATTATACATCATTAAAGATTCATAGATGAATTACAACATAACTTTGATGCATAAACAAATTTCAAATTCGGAATAGAACATCATTTATTTTTATTGAAGTAAGCTATAGATAAGGTATAGAAATACAACCTGAGTCTTTATCCGGCTCCAAGTGGAACCGTCCTCCAGATCTATCCTTTCTTGGCTTTCAACAATATTCCTCCATCACAAACACAAGGATATCTCAAGAAAGATGGGGGATATCTATAATTAAGGAAACAAGGGTTTCTTGAAGCTTTTGGGAGTGTAGGAGGCACAACGATTCTTTAGACTTGATCATGGATAATCTCACTATAGTATCAACATGTCATACTTTTATCCCTTAAGTCCTTCCCATGAAGGTCTATTTATACCTCTCCGAGTTAGTTTTTGTGGTTGGGAAACAGTTGGGCCACGTGAAATAGGAGGCGAGTAATAGGTGAAACCCGTGAAATCCACCTGAAATTAAGGAATTTTTTTTTTTTTAAAGTGTTTTAACATATGGACATGGGTTGGGTATATGCTGACCCATGTGTACACGCTTTTATCACAGGGAAAAGTAGTGTATAGGGAATAAAACACTATTTTTTAAGATTTTGGACCAAGTCTGGAAGGAAGGGTTTCCCTAGGCCATAAACAGAGCATCAAATCTACCAAAAGTGGTAAATGGTGCTATAACACATTTATGTTCTTGATGAATAGTGTGTTGCATTTGTACTTGGAAAAGTTTGTTATTGTGTTCATTGATGATATATTGGAATATTCTAAAAATGAAGAGGAGCATGCCAAGCATTTAGTAGTAGTGTTGAGATTGCTAAGAGAGCATCATTTGTATGCTAAGCTTAGCAAGTGCAATTTATTTTAGAATAAGGTACATTGATACTTGAGACATGTTGTCCCTGAGGAGGGCATAGCAGCAGATCTAAAGAAGATAAGAGTTATCATGGAGTAGGCATCTCCGAGGAATGTGGATGAGGTGAGATCTTTCATGGGATTGGTAAGTTATTATAGGAGGTTTATCAGGAATTTTCACAGATTTCTTATCCTATTGCATCATTGCATAGGAAAGGTAAGAAATTTGAATGGAAAAAGGCTTGTGAGGCTAGTTTTGAGTAGCTCAAGCAGTTATTGACACATTCATCAGTGTTAAATATTATGGATATGAACAAGGAATTTGCAGTATGTATAGATACTTGCAAGAGAGGACTTGGTGGGGTCATTATGCAGGATGGACAAGTGGTATGCTCTAAGTCACAGATATTGAATGAGCATGAGCAGAACTACCCCACACATGACCTTGACTTGGCAGTGATCATACATGTATTGAATATGTGGAGGCACTATCTTCTAGGAAGGAGGTTTGTATTGATGAGTGATAACACTGGTTTGCAGTATATATTTGACCAACTAAATCTGAATGGTAGGCAGGCTTGGTGGTTGGCCACGATTGGTGAGTTTGATTTTGAGATCAAATATATCAATGGTAAGGAGAACATGGTGGCAGATGATCTTAGTAGGCAGATACATGTAAATCACTTAGAATTTATGAGCTACTATGGGACAGAATTACAGGATATGATCTTGCGAGTAGTTCAACAGGATGTTAGGGATATGGATATTGTGCACAGGTTGCAGCAGAGTACAGGTAGTCATACAGGTACAAGTGTAGGTAGTAGTACAAGTATAGGTACAAGTAGTGGTATAGGTACAGGTGTAGGTGCACAGGATGTGGACTGTCATCTCACAATAGATAGATTGGTTAGATTTAGAGAAATGATATATGTGCCAGATAGTAGTGACCTCAAGAAGGTAATCTTGAGGGAGCTTCATGTGAAACCATATTCAGGTCACCCAGGATATCATAAAACATTGACCTCTTTGAAGAAATTTTATTATTTTCCAAGTTTGAAGAAGGATGTAGTAGAGTTTGTGGCTAGGTGTTTTGATTGTCAGAGGGTGAACGTTGAGTGTAAACATCCAAGTGGACTGCCATAGCCGATTGTGATTCTAGAATGGAAATGGGAGGTCATTTCCATAGATTTTATCATCGGGTTGCCGAGGACAGTGAGACAACATGATTCCATCATGGTAGTGGTGGACAAGTTGACAAAGGTAGAACACTTCATTCCTGTGAGGTACACATTCTCAACGATTGATGTAGCATAGGTTTTCATTAGGGATGTGGTCATATTGCATGGAGTTCTGAAGAAGATTGTGTCAGACAGGGATGTGAGGTTCACTTCCAAGTTTTGGAAGGAGTTATTTGTAGGTTTGGACACAATGTTTGGCTTCAGTACATCTTACCATCCACAAATAGATGCATAGACTGAGAGGGTCAACAAGATATTGGAGGACATGTTGAGGATGCACATGATGCATCAATAATGAAAGAGGGAAGAGTATATTCCACTAGTAGAGTTCTCTTATAATAATGGGTATCGGGAATCCTTGAAGATGAGTCCATTTGAGGCATTGTATGGGCAGAGTTGCAATACTCCCAACAGTTGGAGTGATATGGTGAACATTGTGTTGATTGGATGGGAAATGTTGGCAGAAATGGGATAGGAAATGCAGGTAATCAAGAAGAATTTGAAAGCAACACAGGATGGGTAGAAGAGATATGCAGCTTAGAATAGGTTGTTCAAGGAGTTCTAGGTTGGGGAGAACGTGTACAACAATGTAAAATTTGAAACAGGAACTATAAACTCAAAACGGGAACTCTGGCCAAAAAATGCCAAAAAAAAATCAAAAACAGTGCTAAAAACAAAAAGTGTGTATACTGGAATAATGTTTTTTTTTTTAGGGCTAATTTTGAACATGTTTTAAAAATGGCAGTGAAAACAAAATTTTCGTGCAAAATATACTTGAAAACGAAAAAGTGATTATACTGGAACGATGATTTATTTTTAGGGTCAATTTTCAAAATTTAAATAGTAAAATGATCTAACAACATAAAAGTGTCTCATAACTTCTCATTTAACACCATATGGAAATAAAAAATTTTATTTCAAGAGACGATGCATACATCAGTTAGATAAACTGTCTTAAACAATTATTCAAAA
>APFE030264777.1:129498-158452 GCA_000404065.3 Pinus taeda | reverse complement strand
AATTGTTCATTTATGTAATGTAAAGGAGGTTGCCCCCTCGAAGAGGCTGAATTCTAAGGCGTTGATCTATCTTTTCTTGAGCTAGTTTCATAACAGGTTAGGTCTTCAAATATTTAGTTGCATGAGATAAAAAGGAGCAAGGTAGGCATGCTTTTTTTATAGCTTAGGAGTTGGTCGATGTAGTATAGTGTTGAATAGGTAAGAGAATCAAGATGAGCATGTGAACCATGAATTATTCTATTAGAAGACTAAGCACATAAAATGAGATTCCTAACAAAACAGAGATTGATTACAAGAATTATGTTTAATACCTCTAAGGAAAATCAACGAAAAGCATAGATATGGAAAGGAAATTAATTTATCATTCATATAAATTTTTAACAAGAGAAAAACAATACCACAAACTCACACCACAAGAATTCCTTAATAATATCTGCAACTTGGCCTTTGATTTCCTGTAAAAATATGATGAAGTACAAGCTATAAGATTTCCACTCTCTGATGTCCAACCCTCAGTTTGACTGAAAACTAGATACATATACACCAAAGAACAACTTCCCCAATCTCAGGGGTCGAATCCCTGATTGTAGAAACTTATCAAAATAATATCTCCAATAATACCTAATGACTAGGGAGGTTAATAATCTCTCCTCAAAATAGAAAAACTGGTACATTTGACTTTTAACCACTATTAATGATGATGAATATTCATCAAAATGACTCTAACAAGACATATTTACCATCACTACATTAATTCAACTCACAACATTAGGAATTACATCACAAAATCCATGTTTGAGTGAAGAAAACTCGAAATTTGGACAAACAAGCAAAATCGCAACAAAATGGACACTCCAAGACCATGAAAAAATCATTCTCTCACAACTACTCCAAAAGTGAAGTACCAAATTGGAGGAGAGATTTGATTGCATTCCTGAGCTCCAAATACAAATTTGAAGGTACCATTGGAAAAATTAGGATGTATAGTTGTCAATAGTCTCCTCAAGAAAGAAAAATGGCCTCTCCGAGGCTGCAAAAAACTCATTCTTCGAAGACTACTCCAGAAATGCAACAACTCTCCTGTAGCAACTGTATTTTGGGAATTTATCACTAATAATAACACCTGTGAATAGAATGAAAGAGGCTTTTTTTCCTTGATCAATTATTGACAAAATCCTCTTTCACAGTTTCCAAATTCATTTTCCTTACTTCATAAATGAATTTTGAAGTAAGATCGTCCCTATCTGTGGCAAATGATTCCTCTCTTGGAATGATTTCTTAAGAAATGGTGAATACTTGATCTCATGTGTTGAAGTGGGCTAATACCTATTGGTATGACCTCCTATATGCCTCTTCTGCTCATTATTATTTGACTCCATAGTGTTGTGCTCTACAACAACCCCCCATTTCATACAATTTTTTATACAAAATCTTAATATGAAATGTGTCCCTCAAAAAATAAACTTAGTTAGATGTGTGAATAAAATGGTATGTACTTTATCACAAGAAAAATCCTTGTTAAAACTCCCGATGTAAATAAATCATTTTATACAACCTTTTAAATAAGAAATAAAGTGTTCCTTTATAATATTAAAAAATCATTCTATATTGTGATAAAGCGATTAGAGATCGCATATCGCAATATTAAAGGAAACACACAAAAAAAAACATCACCCAATCCTCCAATACGAAAAGGTAATCACTATCGGCGAATCGGGGAAAATAAATACCGATGCATAATAAAGCAAAGCCTCTCAATTCCTCCGATGCAATAAAGCAAATCACAATCGGCAAATTGGCCGTGTCAATAACAAAGGGACATATGAAGAAGCCTAACCAAAAAATCCCGATGCGATAAAGCTAATCGCAATCGGCGATTGGCACTCGGCGGAGTCACATGATAAAGATATGAAGGACCATGCCAAATCCTGACTGCGATCTATTAATTGGGCGCACATCTCGAAAAGCAAATATACATTAAAGAAAGTTTGCATGCATTATATTGTATCACCTTTCAGTGATCGGAGATATTTAAAGAAAGTTATAAAAGCCTTCTCTTTGATACTCCCGATCGCCGATCAATAAAATCTAAGGCACGCTTGAAACAATCATTCAGCATATGGGCGACGTGATGGGCATTTATGATGTTATTTACCACGATTGAAAATTTAAACGGCTATTCAATATTGCAGTTAAGGATGGATCTTTCAAAGGATTTCATCCCTGGTAATCCTTAAATATATTGTATTTTATGCCAATCGACGTAATTCTATTCATTATCATATTGGCTTGCAGCAACATTTTCTCTGTATCACTGTTTGCGCAAAATTCTTCCGAAACCAGAGAACCAGAGAAAATGGGTAAGAAATCAAAGAAGTCCACAACAACAGCTCATCCAGGCAAAGATCCCAGACCAAGCAAAAAAGGATTATTCTCAGATACGACGTGCCTTGGTCTAGGAAACACTAGCTAGGAGAGAATTTACAATCTAATAGAAGCAGAGGACCCTGAGGAATTATCAGAGGAAGCCATAGCTGATTCAACTAACAAATTGGAAGGAACTCTTAAAGAATTGGCTTGTTCCTATCTACACAGAATAAGAGCGCGAGCTAAAATCCTGCCATATACTGATGTAGTAAGATGGGTGGTGGAAAAAATTCCAGTCTCGACCAAAACCTTTTGCACAACTCATGAAAATGTACCACTTACCGCGACCTGAGAAGCGATACAACAAGGCGTTCTTCAAAGCGTTTGCAAAGGAGAATGATTGAAAGTCAGCCTTGATAAAGCAATGGAGACATTTCCCCGAAAAGCATAAGCATGAGTCTTCGGGTAGGTACTTTGTTGACTCTTTGGCTTCCCCTTATTGTTATGTTGGGGCTATGATGTGTAGGATGTGGGGAATACATGATTCGGCCAAATTCGCCATAGAAATGGTTCCCCTACTAGAAGATGCAATCAATGGTTATGTGATGGATTGGGCTAATATCTTGTCCGATAAACTAGCCACAACAATTTTAGAGTATAGAACAAATGTGCATAAAACTTCCCAGATTATTCCCCCGTTCTATTACAGTGCTTATATTATGGATACTATTTGCTTTAATTCGGAATATCCAATACTTGGGTGGAAATGGACTCCTCAAGACCCGAATCCAATCCATATTTACCACCAGCAGTTATGGAAGGCAAATTACAAAAATCATTTGTATAAAATTTGCAATGGTTTTATTCTTCATGTTATTTATTTTATTTTTAATAAACCTGCTCCAAGGATATCCCCAGAAGCAGAAATTGATTTAACAGCAGTAGGCAGTTGGTTTGGGGAGGAGAAATTTACTTATATAATGCTTTTTGGTAGCCTTACTAAACCTCATGTTATTCCCTTGTATGTGCCTGATAAATTGTTAGCTCGGGAGTTGGCCTACCAAATAATAATAGAAGGGACATCCAGAACCCTTAAAGATTCAAATAAACACATGTGGCCAATCTTCCCTTTACGGTGCGACATTTTCACTCTGCATGACTACAAGCATGTAGAGAAGGAGAAAAAAAAGATGCTAATGCTGAATCTGGCCACAATTCCTAACATGCCATATGATCCAAGATAGGTTGCTTATAATGTCACGTCTCAAGCCAAACTTGCTAAGTTTGATCATAAAGCCGATGAATTCGATGATTTATTTTCCTCAGCTGAATCATTATTTCAAGTTAAAACATTGGCCAGGATGAGGTATCAAGATGAAGGGCTAGAAACGTTTAATAGGCTTAGGGACCAAAGGTTGCAAAATCTGCCCTTAGACCTATTAGCCACAACATTGGCAGTCTAGTCAAGCGAAATTGAACAGCAAGCTGTTGATAAAGCTCCTGCAGTGGAAAAAGTTCTTGAGAAGGAAAAAACACCAGAGCAAGAGCAAGGACAAGAAAAGGGAAGTGAACTTATTGATTCAGACATTCATATTGATCCCAAACTACTCAAGTAATGGAAATAGTTTGACTCAATTATTAGCAATATTGAGAGCTTGTAGGGATTTAGTACACCTGAAGTAACAACTAGACAGAAGACAACAACTAATACAATTCCAACTGAAGTGACTAGTGGCCCATCCATGCCCCAAACAGATGTTGAAATGATTCCAGAGAACCCTTCCGATGAGATTGTTCTACGTGTATAAGAAATACCACCCTTAGATGTCTTCTACAGCCCTAAGCATAGGGCTGTAATAAAGAGACAAAGAAAAAAGAGAAAACTTGATCAATCTTCTCTTTCACCTACATAGATGGAGATAACTAATGTGGTATGGAGAGAGGAAGTCAACCCTTCCGAAGATCTTACTAAACTCTCTCAGTATGCTAGCATATACAGCAGCTACTATGGACAAGGCATCAGAAGTCAGAAATTTTCTTAAAGAAAAGGATCAAGCGATCATCTCACTGGAGATACATGTACAGGAAAGACAACAAAAGATAGAGCAGTTAGAGTAGCAGTTAGCAGCACAGAAGCAATCAAATGAGCAATTTCTCAAAGAGAAATAGAGGATATACCAACATGCAGTTCAAAAGCAAAAAGAGTTGTTTCAAGCATTGAACAAGCTAAAGACAATGAATGAATAGTTGAGAAAATCGAAAGATGAATAGATTGCTCAGCTGTCATTACAAATAGAAAGGTTCAAGGAATTTCCTAAGGTAGAGGAATTCAAATCAAAGGCTCTCCAAATAACTAAAGAATTATCTACTCAGTTGAACTTGTTATGTAATAATATTTCTCTTGTTCCTCCCTTCTGTGAGATTTCCTCATCCATGATTGATAAGTCAGTTGACGAAAGACAAAAGCTGGAGCAGGCAGATGAAACACTAACAGAGTTCCTCTCTTGGCAAGAAACCAAGGAAGGACAAGCTGCAAATTTGCCTCAAATTCTGGAATCACACAAGGAAATCCTTTTCCTTGAGTGGCAAACTCAACTGATGAAGGCAGAAAGGGCAACATCGAGATGTAGATTGACGACTGTTAATTTAGTGGAATTGATTAATAATACTCTTGATTTGTCAAATTTAATTTCAGAATGTACCCCAAGGAAATTACCATCAGTTAAAGCTTTGGAGAAGACATGGAAGTAGGAGCTGGAAAAGAGGCAGAGATTAATCGCGGGCATCCAAACATTAACATGGGAAACCTTTTGGTTCTTCCTTGTGAAACCATACAGTCAAAGGACATTGATCAAATGCCTAACTGATGCAATCGGTTACATGATTCCTGAAATCACTGATGCCACCTATACTGCCCAACTGCATTCGCATGTGAGTCATCCTCCAGAGCTGCAACCGATGCTCGCCATATGCCAACTCAAGCCAAAAGATAGTTAGCTGAAACAATGAACCATCCTTACTGACCGCAAGCATATCTATTTCGGGGAGATTTTCATGTATTTGTGATTTGGTTACACCAGCTCATAGCATTTTTATTTCATAGTTAGTTAGTCTAGATAGTATCTATAGACCCTTTCATGTTTTTAGAAAGGGTCCTAAAATTTTGTATGAAGACTTGGATTGGAAGTTGAACTATTGTGCTTCCAATATATATAATTTTTTATGAAACTGGACTTGAATTCTGATCTTTTAATGAAGATTACTTTTGTCTGATATGCACTACTGCTTCCTACAAGAGTATTCCTAAATTAAAGAGCGGGATCCAAATTAAAATTCATGTCGGAAGGATTCAAACACATATTATGGTACTATTATCTATGTTTTGCTTCATTCTTTTATGTGAACTAGCATTCATTCATTTTTGCTATTATTGATGTATGTATAAGCTCCTACAACAATCTCTTCTACTTATCACTATTGAACGTTCAAGAATTGTTATTTTTCATCTATATATGCGTCAATGATATATAAAGATTAGTGAAATAATGTTTTAATTATTACTTTGTTCAACTATTTGAACAAAGTAATTATCATATGAATGAATATTTTTGTTTAAAAGTAAAGTCATCTATATTCTTACTTTTCGATAAGAACCATTAAGAGTTGCACTAAAACAGATATTTCTCGGGATAGATTAGTTAATTATATTATTGCATTTTAGAATAAATCTTTCAGTATTTTCCATTAGATATAAGTAAATTAGACACTTATCCATCCCATTCATAAATCATTGGGAAACTGGTCCCATTATATCCAGTCGGAGCCACCACACCAAACGGAAAAGGAGATGCAACGATTTTCGAGGCATCAACATTTTTGGCGCTAGAAGGAGGGCATGAACTATGAAAGGCGAGCAAAGCCAAATCTACAACCCATTTCGAGAGTAAATCTCCCTCCACCTCACCTCCGACTTCTCCCTTGTAGGCTGGAACTCTAGTTTCCAAGTGAGAAGTAGAAGAGACAACGACCACTGCTCAACCCCAAAATATTTCAGATAAATTAACTCCATAATATCCTGAAGTACAGTCTCTCATCCATAAACTTCAAGGATTCTCTATATCTCCACAGAAATCTGAGGTATCTCAAGGCAGTGTAACTTCTCAATTCATTCCTTCTCACCCTCTCACCAAACTTCAGAGTGAAAAGTTTGGTATTGAACCTACTGAGTTACCTTTGCCTAAAAGGAAATGGGCAAGGAAAACAACTGAAGGATCTGATAGTGAAACTTTCTCATCATCATCGTCCATTTCATCTTCTCCATTGCGAAGTCAACCATCCACTCCTCCACTCCAGATTGTTGTTTAACAGGGAACTAGAACTTCAACATCTGTTTCCCAACCTCCTCAAACTACAATATCTGCTCCTTCCCAATCATCTGGAACTTCATTGGTGCTTTCATCTAGTAATAGTTTGACAATGGCACAGAATCCATGGAATAATCCTCATGCGGTCACGATGCCTGCATCATTAGACCCATTGCCAGCTCATCCTAAAAAATGGTTGCCAAAATTTAATCCAGATGCATGCATACAGGCAGATGAGCATATTAACAACTTTACGTTGTCATTCAACTTAAAAGGAGTTACAGAAGAAGATGTGGTTGTTAGGCTTTTCCCTTATACCTTACAAGGATCAACTGGGTCTTGGTACTTTTAATTTCCATAAGGATCCATTACCAGTTGGAATATTTTTCAAGAACAGTTCTTGACTAAATAAGGTGATGACAGATCTCTAGAAACGTTAATCAATGATCTTTCAAATCTTAGGATAAAGTCTAAAGAACTTATAAAAGAGTTCAATTCACGGTTCAATAAACTCTTGAATAAGATTCCAACTGCCTCTAAACCTAGTGAGCAAGTTAGAAGCGAATGGTATATAACAGCTTTACCCTCAAATATAGCTATCTTTGTAGATAGAGCTGCAAAGCCAACTCTAGCAGAAAATATGAAAGAGGCCCTTACTGTAGAGAAACACATCATTTCCTTAGAAAAGAAAGTTTCTCTTGAAGATATAAATCAAAAAAGGTCTCCTTCAAAGATGATTCAAAAAAGAAAGTGGCTAAAGATCCCTACGATATGGAAGGTCTCTAAAAAGTTCTCAAAACTATGTCAAATGAAATGATAGAAATCAAGAAGCAAGTAGCCGAGACTTCAACAAAAAGGCCATTCAGAAACTTTAAGAAACTTGAATCAAAGCTTCCAAATGCTATATCCAATGCAGACTTAGACCCTGAAGAAGAAGAAGAAGAGACAGTCTTATCATCTGAAGAAACTGAGGAAGAGGTAATTGTAGAATGTCATGGGATGTGGGACTTTATCTTGCCTAATTCTGATACAGAAAATGAATAGGAAGTTTTTCCTGTAACTACCAGGAGTAAAGGTACTCCTGAACCTGTTCAAATAACTCAAAAGAAAAGGAATGCAGGTACCACTACTAAAGAAAAAGTTCCCACAAAGAAATCTACATCGGTACCTTCTCAAAATTAGCCATTAACCTCAAAACCACCTTCAACATCTAAAACATTAGTAGTTATAGACTCTATGGATTACAACATTATTGAAGACATGAAGAAAACAAAGGCAAATATCACAATGTTTGAGCTTAATAAACTCAAACATCAACAAAAATTGATGCTCAAGGAGTTAGATGTAGTACCTCCTTCTCCTCTTCCAAATGCTGTACTGTCCAAAGCTTCCAATAAAACATGTAAACCACCTCCTAGTAGGGTAGAAGCTACTGATGCAATTTTAATCTGAGATAGATCAAATTCCCATACTCTTCCTTTTCTCTTGACCTACAATATTTATAATAGAAATCTGCACAATTGCTTGATAGATTCAGGGGCTTCTTCCAACATAATGCCAGCCTCAGTTTGTTCTAAACTGAATATTGAACCCCAAAAGTCTGCAATCCCTATTGTCCAGTTGGATATAAGTAAGGTCCAAGTATTAGGAGAAATCAATTCAGTTACCATCAGGTTATCCGCTGACCCAAGAGTCATTCAGAGAATTGATATCTTAATCACTGATATTCCTGAGTTCTATGGTTTGATTTTAAGTAGAGACTGGTTAGAGAAACTTCATGGTTACATTTCCACCTATTGGTCGCACATGTGGCTGCCCTATAAAGGAAAGCCAAAACAGATCAAGATTGATTAGGAGAAACATATGACTCATACTGTTACTAAGTTTGAGCAAGAAAACCAGCCAATAGCATTCAATAATAACATTATGGGTAACTATTCATCCGAATCATTCTTTGGAAATTTTACTACTCAATGATCACCTTTCTCAGTTAATAGTTTCACATCTCAAATTGATTTTTTTTCCCAAACAGATACATCAAGGTGTGTTAAAATTGCTGAGGAAACTGTAAATAAAACTGTAGATAAATCTTTATTTTGGTCATTATACTTTGATGGGTCTAAATCTAATAAAGGTGCAGGAGCAGGATGTATTTTACTTAGTCTTGAGGGAGAAAAGAACATGCTATCATGCAAATTAGAATTTGAGTGCACAAATAATACTGCTGAATATGAAGCCTTGATTCAAGGACTTTATAAAGCTATCGGTCTTAAAGTTCAATATTTGAAAGTGTTCGGTGACTCTAAAATTGTTATAAGACAAGCCAGAAATAATATACATTGCCTTTCTAGTCACCTTAAACATTATCAATCCTTGGTGCAAGACCTTGTATCTCATTTTCTAGCATTTAATATTTCTCCCATCCCAAGATCTCAGAATGCAGCGACAGATTTGCTAGCTAATGTTGCTTCTAAGCTCCTACCATCTGAAGATTACAACCCTGATGGGTTTTCAGTAGAATTAATTTTCAGGCCATCGATTCCTGACAATGTCACTAACTGGCGAGTGTTCAATCATGATGATGACATTTTAAATTTCTTAACTTCTGATAAGTCCTATGATGATCAAATTGTTGATGAAAGTGAGCATGATTTTCAAATGAAGGAAAAACTTGAAGAAAACTCAATACCCAAACCAGTGGTTAAACTTGAAGATCTTTATGACATTAAAGATAGGTTTAAACAAGTTACTAAATCAAAGCTTCAAAGTTCTACTTTGAGATTTGAATTAATAAACCTTGGTACTGAAAAGAATCCACAAAACATCAATTTGGGATTAGGACTTACATCAGAAGAAAGAATTGCATTTATCAGATTATTGCACAAATATAAAAATGTCTTCGCTTGGAAATATGATGATTTGAAAACATATGATATATCTATCATACAACATACAATTTTGATGTTATATGAAGAAAAACAAGTACAACATAAATTAAGGAAGATTCATCCTAACTTAGAGAGTCAAATAAAAGATGAGTTAAATAAACTCTTGAAAGCTAAGATAATTTTTCCTGTTAGACATTCAAATTGGGTGTCCAACATGGTGCCAGTAAGGAAGAAAAATGGTGACATTAGAATTTGTATTGATTTCAGAAATCTTAATAAAGCAAGTCAAAAGGATAACTTTCCTTTACCTACCATGGAGCGAAGTCTCTATTCATAGCTGGTTCTGAATTAATGTCCTTCCTAGACAGTTTTTTAGGGTATAACCAAATTTTGGTCCACCCTGATGATAGACTTAAGACTACCTTCAGAACCAAATGGGGAACTTATGCCTATCAAAAAATCCCTTTCGGATTAATCAATACTGGAGCTACATTTGAAAGAGCAATGGACATCACATTCAAAGGCCTAATCAGTAAATCAGTAGTTGTCTATTTGGATGACATTACTGTTTTCTCTAAAAAAAGATCAAATCACTTACATGATTTCAAACAAATCTTTGAGCACTGCAAAAGGTATGGCATTTCACTCAATCCTAAAAGTCCCTTTTTTCTCTAGACCAAGGTAAGCTCTTGGATTTCATTGTTTCAAAGGATGGTATTTATATTGATCCAGAAAGAATAAAAGAGATTTCTGATATTCCATTACCACATAATAAAAAAACAATGCAATCATTTTTAGGCCAGATTGATTTTGTAAGAAGATTTGTCCCAAATTTTTCGCAGATTGTTTTAGCATTACAAACCATGATTAAGAAGAATTCAGCGTTTAAGTGGGGATATATAGAAAAGGAAGCTTTTGATTCAATCAAGTAAGCAATCATAAATGATCCTGCATTAAACACTCCTGATTTTTCAAATCATTTCATTCTATATACTCTCGCATCTGATTCATCTTATGCAGCAGTGCTGACACAAATCAATAATCAAAACTTGGAAGCACCAATTTCATTTTATAGTTCAAACCTTCAAGGTGCTGAACTCAATTACTCCGAAGTTGAAAAACAAGCCTTTGTTGTATATAAAGTCATTAAACACTTCAGGCCCTTTCTCTTAAAGGCTCATACAAAAGTTATAGTCCCTTTTTCAGTAGTAAGATAGTTACTAATTCAAAGGGAATTGGGAGAAAAAAGGGAAAATTGGGTCACAACATTACAAGAATATGATTTGGACATAAAACCAACAAATATTGTCAAAGGCCAAGGTTTTTGTAGGTTGTTATCAGGAGCTTCTAATATTCAGGAACATGAAGGTACAAAATGTATTGAAGAAATCAATGAGATAAGTACAAACAATTCTGAATCCCAGTATGCAGATTTGATATTCTATTTAAAAAATGGGTACGCTCCTTCTAATCTTTCCTATAAAAATAAATGTGCCATAAGACTAAAGGCAAAGAATTTCATGATTGTTGATGATGTGTTGTTTAGACGGAATTATGATTCGATTTTGTTAAAAAGCTTAGAAAAACCTAAAGCGCAAAAGGTCTTGCACAAATTACATGATGGTCCGGCAGGAGGACATTTTGGAGCTGATACAACATCTCACAAAATCATTCATGCTGGGTATTATTGGCTCACCTTATTCAGAGATACTCATGAATATGTAAGGAGATGCCAGACATATCAAACTACCAGTGGACCTTTGCAACCAGTCAACATTAAGCAACCCTTTGAACAATGGGGATTGGACATCACTGGAGAAATTATTCCACATTCATCCAAACAACATAGGTATATCCTTACAACTACTAATTACTTTACTAAGTGGGTGGAAACAATTCCTTTGAAGATAGCAAACTCTGAGGCAATCATTGAATTCATAGATCAATTCATCATTACCAGGTTTGGTGTCCCAAACGCTCTTATTTTTGATAATGCATCTTACTTCTTTGGCAATTCTATACTTGAATTTGCTATCAAAAGAGGATTCAAATTGAAGTATTCTACAAACTACTACCTTCAGGGTAATGGTTTAGCAGAATCTACCAATAAAAATCTTATTAAAATCATTAAGAGAACTATTGAACAGAATCATAAAAACTGGCATAAGTCTTTGATATTTGCATTATGGGCAGACCATATAAAACAGAAAGCCTCAATAGGCACTTCTCCATTTAATCTAGTGTATGGAAAGGAGACTGTCATACCATCAAATTTAATACTTCCATGACTAGCCTTAGTGCAGTTTATTGAATAAAGTCCCTCATCTTCTATTCAATTAAGACATGATCAGATCCTGAAACTAGAGGAAGAAAGAGAGAAATCCTGAATTACACATGCAAAGCATCAACAAATTATCAAATCTTCTTTTGATACAACTTCAACCAGCTCAAAACATTTACAAGTTGGCGATCTAGTTTTGAAGTGGGACAAGGCCCATGAGGATAAAGGAAAGCACACTAAGTTTCAAAAAATGTGGCTTGGATGATTCTAACTCAGTGAGAAGATAGGGCCATCTACTTTCATATTACAAGATCTATCATGAAAGAGAGATTCTCTTCCTGTCAATGGCCTTATTTTGAAAAAATTCTTCAATTGAGGAGGTAACCCCTTTTCACTTTGTAAATATTCAATTTCTAGTTATATTTCTGTAAATATTCTTGTTTTAAGAAATACAAGTTGTAAATAGCCTGCTATTGGTTTTTACTATATTTAAAAAGTCACTCAAAAGAAAATAGTCTTAATATTTACTTTTGATAGATGAAAAGCCTTGAAGGAAAAAAGAAAATTCTAGGGAATTAGGTATGATTGAATTCTAAAAACCCTTTTCATTTTTGTAAAATCTTCTCAAAACTTAAAAATACTGTAAATCATTCTAAAAGTTTTAGAAACCTAAAAACAGTTATCAATACAAAGCAAAGACTAATTCAAGCCTAGCATCTTCAACTCTCAAAATTATCATCCATGTTCTCTTAAGGAGAAAACTATTCACCCCATCCATCAAAGTTTATGATTTTTCAGAGTGTAATTCTAAAATATATTTGATATAAAAGATAAGAGGTATTATCATAAGCTTGCTTACCATATTCATAGGGGACTATTTCAACTGACATTACTAATACTGCATATCAAAACAGGGTAATGGCTTATAATTATAAGACAAGGGGTCTCATCATGAGGCAACTTGTTCAGTTAAATTACAACTAGTGAATGGCATTGTCAACAACTGGCCACCAAACTAGGATAATGGCTTTTTATCTTACAAAATAAAGGAAAAAGCAAATGAAATACAAAAAATATGGAAACATGTCTTTTGGATTCATTCTATTAAATTATACTCTGAAATGGATGGGACAATGAATAATTAAATGGTTAAAAGGTAACCCTACCAAGACTATGGACGTTTGTTGGCAGCAGTGGCTCTACCTATGACAAAGGAGTCATTATACAAGCTAGGCGAGAGAAGTCTTTTGTTTTATCATTATCAACCAAGTAAGGTTTACTTAAAATTTAGGATGTATTTAATTTTGAGATAAGAAAGAAATAGCAAAAATAGTTTTCATTACATTCATAATTTATAATTACTTAGTTATATTAGGTTTTCTCTATCTATTAAGGTTTTCAGATTGAGAAGTTAAAGTATTATTTTATTTTCTCAGAGATAACTATTTCTCCTAGTGAATCACCAATTGTTGTGCTGTACAACAACCCCCATTTCATACAAACTTTTATACAAAATCTTAATATGAAATGGGTCCCTCAAAAAATAAACCTAGTTAGATGTGTGAATAAAATGGTATGTACCTCATCACAAGAAAAATCCTTGTTAAAACTCCCGATGTAAATAAATCATTTTATACAACCTTTTAAATAAGAAATAAAGTGTTCCTTTATAATATTAAAAAATCATTCTATATTGTGATAAAGCGATTAGAGATCGCATATCACAATATTAAAGGAAACACACAAGAAACAACATCACCCAATCCTCTGACCGAAAAAGTAATCACTATCGGCAAATCGGGGAAAACAAATACCAACGCACAATAAAGCAAAGCCCCTCAATTCCTCCGGTGCAATAAAGCAAATCGCAATCGGCAAATCGGTCGTGTCAATAACAAAGGGACATATGAAGAAGCCTAACCAGAAACTCCCGCTGCGATAAAGCTAATTGCAATCGGCGATCGACACTCGGCGGAGTCACATGATAAAGATATGAAACACCATGACAAATCTCGACTGCGATCTATTAATTGGGTGCACATCTCGAAAAGCAAATATACATTAAAGAAAGTTTGCATGCATTATATTGTATCACCTTTCAGTGATCGAAGATATTTAAAGCAAGTTATAAAATCCTTCTCTTTGACACTCCCGATCGCTGATTAGCAATTTATCGCTGATCACCGATCAATAAAATCTAAGGCATGCTTGAAACAATCATTCGACATATGGGCGATGTGATGGGAATTTATGATGTTATTTACCACGATTGTCAGTTTAAACGGCTATTCAATATTGCAATTAAGGATGGATCTTTCAAAAGATTTCATTCATGGTAATCCTTAACTATATTGTATTTTATGCCACTTGACGTAATTCTATTCATTATCATATTGGCTTGCAGCAACATTTTCTCTGTATGACTTTTTGCAACTATTTGCGTAGAATTCTTCCGAAACCAAGAGAACCAGAGAAAATGAGTAAGAAATCAAACAAGTCCACAGCAGCAGCTCATCCAGTCAAAGATCCCGGACCAAGCAAAAAAGGATTAATCTCAGATACGACGTGCCTTGGTCTAGGAAACACTAGCTGGGAGAGCGTTTACAATCTAATAGAAGTAGAGGACCCTGACGAATTATCAGAGGAAGCCATAGCCGATTCAACTAACAAATTGGAAGGAACTATTAAAGAATTGGCTTGTTCCTATCTACAGAGAATAGAAACGTGAGCTAAAATCCTGCCATATACTGACGAAGTAAGATGGGTGGTGGAAAAAATTCCAGTCTCGGACAGAACCTTTTGCACAGTTGATGGGAGAATATTTGGTTCATTTCATCCTGAAGATCTCGTGAAAATGTACCACTTACCTCGACTTGAGAAGCGATACAACAAAGCATTCTTGGAAGCGTTTGCAAAGGAGAACGATTTAGAGTTAGCCCTGATAAAGAAATGGAGACATTTCCTCGAAAAGCACAAGCACGAGTCATCGAGTAAGTACTTTGTTGACTCTTTGACTTCCCCTTATTGTTATGCTGGGGCTATGATGTGTAGGATGTGGGGAATACATAATTCAGCCAAATTCACCATAGAAATGGTTCCCCTAATGGAAGCTGCAATCAATGGTTATGTGATGGATTGGGCTAATATCTTGTCTGATAAAGTAGCCACAACAATTTTAGAGTACATAACAAATGCGCATAAAACTTCCCGGATTATTCCCCCATTCTATTACAGTGCTTATATTATGGATACTATTTGCTTTAATTCATAATGTCCAATACTTGGGTGGAAATGGACTCCTCAAGACTCGAATCCAATCTATATTTACCACCAGTAGTTATGGAAGGCGAATTACAAAAATCATTTGTATAAAATTTGCAATGGTTTTATTCTCCCTGTATATTATTCTATTTTTAATAAACATGCTCCAAGGATATCCCCAGAAGCAAAAATTGATTTAACAGTAGTAGGCAGTTGGTTCAGGGAGGAGAAATTTACTTATATAAAGCTTCTTGGTAGCCTTACTAAACCCCATGTTCTTCCCTTGTATGTGCCTGATAAATTGTTAGCTCGGGAGTTGGCCTACCAAATAACAGTAGAAGGGACATCCAGAACCCTTAAGGATTCAAAGAAGCACATGTGGCCAAACGTCCCTTTACGGTGTGGCATTTTCACTCTGCATGAATACAAGCATGCAGAGAAGGAGACAAAAAAGATGCTAATGCTGAATCTAGCCACAATTCCTAACAGGCCATATGATCTAAGACAAGTTGCTTATAATGTCACGTCTCAAGCCAAACTTGCTAAGTCTGATCATAAAGCCGATGAATTCGATGATTTATTTTCCTCAGCTGAATCATTATTTCAAGTTAAAACATTGGCCAGGATGAGGTATCAAGATGAAGGGATAGAAACGTTTAATAGGCTTAGGGACCACAGGTTGCAAACTCTGCCCTTAGACCTATTAGCCACAACCCCGGCAGTTGAGTCAAGCGAAACTGAACAACAAACTATTGATAAAGCTCTTGCAGTGGAAAAAGTTCCTGAGAAGGAAAAAAGACGAGAGGAGGAGCAAGGACAGGAAAAGGGCAGTGAAATTATTGATTCGGTCATTCATATTGATCCCAAACTACTCAAAGAATGGCAACAATTTGACTCAATTATCAGCAATATTGAGAGCGTGCGGGGATTTAGTACACCTGAAGTAACAACTGGACAAAAGACAACAACTAATACAGTTCCAACTGAAGGGATTATCAGACCATCCATGCCCTAGACAGATGTTGAAATGATTCCAGAGAACCCTTCCGATGAGATTGTTTTACGTGTAGAAGAAATACCACCCTTAGATGTCTTCTACAACCCTAAGCATAGGGCTGTAATAAAGAGACAAAGAAAAAAGAGAAAACTTGATCAATCTTCTCTTTTACCTACATAGATGGAGATAACTAATGTGATATGGAGAGAGGAATTCAACCCTTTTGAAGATCTTACTAAACTCTCTCAGTATGCCGGACATATACAACAGCTACTATGGACAAGCCATCGGAAGTCAACAATTTGCTTAAAGAAAAGGATCAAGCGATCATCTCACTGGAGATATAGGTACAGAAAAGACATCAAAGAATATAGCAGTTAGAGCAGCAATTAGCAGCACAGAAGCAATCAAATGAACAATTAAATATGCAATTGCTCAAAGAGAAACAAAGGATAGACCAACATGCAGTTCAAAAGCAAAAAGAGCTATCTCAAGCATTCAACAAGCTAAAGATAATGAATGAACAATTGAGCAAATCGAAAGATGAACAAATTGCTCAGCTGTCATTACAAATAGAAAGGTTCAAGGAATTTCATAAGGTAGAGGAATTCAAATCAGAGGCTCTCCAAATAACTAAAGCATTATCTACTCAGTTGAACTTGTTATGTAATCATATTCTCTTGTTCCTCCCTTCTGTGAGATTTCCTCATCCATGATTGATAAGTCAGTTGACGACAGAGAAAGGTTGGAGCAGGCAAATGAAACACTAACAAAGTTCCTCTCCTGGCAAGAAACCAAGGAAGGACAAGCTACAAATTTGCCTCAAATTTTGGAATCACACAAGGAAATCCTATTCCTTGAGTGGCAAACTCAACTGATGAAGGAAGAAAGGGAAACATTGAGATGTAGATCGGTGACTGGAAATTTAGTGGAATTGATTAATAATAATCTTTATTTATCAAATTTAATTTCAGAATGTACCCCAGGGAAATTACCATCAGTCAAAGCATTGGAGTAGACATGGAAGCAGGAGCTAGAAAAGAGGCAGAGATTAATCATAGGCATCCAAACATTAACATGGGAAACCTTTTGGTTCTTCCTTGTGAAACCATACAGTCAAAGGATAGTGGTCAAATGCCTAACTAATGCAATCAATTACATTATTCCTGAAATCACTGATGCCACATATACTACCTAGCTGCATTCGTGTATGAGTCATCCTCCAAATCTGCAGCCGATGCTTTCCATATGCCAACTCAAGCCAAAAGATAGTCAGCCGAAACAATGAACCATCCTTACCAACCGCAAGCATATCTATTTCGGGGAGATTTTCATGTATTTGTGTTTTGGTTAAACTAGCTCACAACATTTTCATTTCATAGTTAGTTAGTCTAGATAGTATTTATAGACCCTTTCATGTTTTTAGAAAGGGTCCTAAAATTTTGTATGAAGACTTGGATTGGAAGTTGCACTATTGTGCTTCCAATATATATATATATATTTTTATGAAAATGGACTTGAATTCTGAGCTTTTAATGAAGAGTACTTTTGTCTGATATGCACTATTTCTTCCTATACGAGTATTTCTAAGTTAGAGAGCAGGATCCAAATGCAAATTCATGTCGGAAGGATTCAAACACATATGGTACTATTATCTATGTTTTGCTTCATTCTTTTATGTGAACTAGCATTCATTTATTTTTGCTATTATTGATGTATGTATAAGCTCTTACAGCAATCTCTTCTACTTATCACTATTGAATGTTCAAGAATTGTTATTTTTCATCTATATATGCGTCAATGATATATAAAGATCAGTGCAATAATGTTTTAATTATTGCTTTGTTCAACTATTTGAACAAAGTAATTATCATATGAATGAATATTTTTGTTTAAAAGTAAAGTCATCTATATTCTTACTTTTCGATAAAAACCATTAAGAGTTGCACTAAAAAAGAGATTTCCCAAGATAGATTAGTTAATTACATTATTGCATTTTAGAATAAATCTTTCAGCATTTTCCATTAGATATAAGTAAATTAGACACTTATCCATCCCATTCATAAATCATTGGGAAACTGGTCCCATTATATCCAATCGGAGTCACCACAACAAACGGAAAAGGAGCTACCTTTAAGTTCCGAATTGGGTGGTTTTCCCCGATGTTGATGCAGTGATTTTTTAGGCATCAACACATAGTAAATTATAACTCAGTGGGAGGAGAAATTTAGGGTTTAGTGTAGGGAAAAATAGGAGATTTTGGCAGTTTTAGAAATGAAGGGAGATGAAGGGGTTAGGGGTTTATAAAATTTTAGGAAAATTTTTGGAGTTAGGGATGGATGTTAGGAAGTGGGGGAAGTGAAATTTCAGGGAAAGAGTGAGGGGAAGGGGTCCAAAATGTCAAAACACAATCCTAGCCTAGGAAAGTGTAGTCTAGGCTAGGATTTGTGGGAAAATGATGATTTTGAGGGATAGGAGTGAGGGAAAATGTCTATGGAGGTATATGGAAGGTGGGGGAGCGTAATTGAGATTAGTTTTTAGGGTTTTTATCAATAATTCCATCAAAGAGACTATGAAACCAAGCAAACCCTAGGAGAGGGAAATCTGATCTTTCCAAGCATGAAATGATGGTGGCAAGGAATCACTTGTCTCATAGTGAAACTAATTTTTCTTGGTGGAAATATGTCTTATAAAGTTGGAATGAGCAAATAAGAAGTTATTTTTGGTATTTTATAGCATGGAAATTGATTTTCTCCTTTGGTGATGTAGTGGACCCACCATGTCCTTTCACATTCTGATTTGATTTGCTAATGAACTGTAGCCTTATAATTTTTTTGCTTATATTACATCTTGATGAAGATAAAAACACACTTTAGAAACCTTTATTGAATATTTTTCACTATTACTACTCCTTTGAAAGACGACTTTGATGGTGAAATGACCCATTTTCATGATTTTGACCCTATGAACTAATGATGACACAACATGGAAGAATGAGTTGAATGATGACCATGATGACCATGACACTCTTTCAAAAAGGAATGACCTGACCATGTTGATGTCCATTGACCATGAAGGCTGAAAAGGGTAGTAATAAACCTAGACAGCTAACCAGTGACCAATTTTTTATTGAAACCCTATTTGAAACCATACAAATTTGGCCTAAGACCCTATCAAAAACCTTAAAAGAGAATAATTTGATCATTCGTGACTAACAGGAATGACAGACACTAACAGATTCATTTGTTATTTTATATTTGGATGATATTCTGGTATACAATGCTACCCAGGAGGAGCACATCTCACATTTGACGCAGGTTTTGGAGTCATTAAAGAAGCACTAACTGCTAGAAAAGTGTGAGTTTGAACAAGAATATTTGGCGTATCTAGGGTATGTTAAAGGTGGAAGGGAGTTCAAGATAGATCTAACCAATATGGAGGCCATCATGAAATGGTTGGTGCCTACTAATGTTTTTGAGTTAGGAATTTCGTTGGGGAAGAAAAGTACCCAAGTAAATTCATAGCCTCAGTTTCAGTGGTAACAACATCACTCCATGCCATAACATCAAGTGGTAAGAGTTTCCCATGGGGAAAGGGTCCACAGAGGGACTTTGAGCAGCTAAAGAAGAATATCATTCAATAACCATTTATGGCATTACCAAACTTGCAACAACCCTTAGAAGTGGAGACAAATGTGATTTAATATTCTATGGGAGTGGTATTGATGCAGGGAGGAAGGATTTTATGCTACCATTATGAAGTATTTCATGTGACAGTTATTAACTATCCTACCTACGATAAGGAGCTCTATGACCTAGTGGAAGTTGTGAAGAAGTGTAGCACTATATGTTGGGAAAGGAGACAATAATCCACACAGATCACCGGCCACTACAGTACTTGTAGGCCTAGCATATGTGGCAATAGATTGGAAATTATAAGTGGTTTGAGTTTTTGAAATAGTTTCATTTAGCGATCACGTATAGGAAGGGTGTTGAGAAATGGAAACAAGAAATTCCAGTTTAATTTGTCCTTGCATTAAACTATGAATTAAATTAGAATTCTATTCTCATAACAACTTAAAATAGTTAAATTAAGTTTATTAAACTTACTTAAGTTAGGAAATTCGAGTTGGAAGTCTTTTGGAAGTCATGTATATGTAATCCCTACTTTGTAGTAGTCCAGTGTGAGTTAATTATGAGTTGTAAAATAGAAGACTCAGTTTCATGAGTTAGTTCAGTTAAATTAGTTCTCAAACTGATTGAGAGAACTAATAGTGAGTTAACAATCAGTGGTGTCACTAATGAACTCCATTAGAGCTACTCTAGTTAACTGAATATCTACTCATAAAAAACTCAAGCATGTTGATTTTGAGAAAGACCCGGTTGAGACTAGAGTGCAAGGACAGTGTACTATTTGTTTTAAATTTTTCTGAGTTGGACTAATAGTGCATGCATTCAGGAACTGATCTTTGAGGGATTGCATTTTTTTTAGAGGCTTTATTTCCCTTTAGATACAAGCTATCCTCCATAGGAATTACACATTGGAATAAAGACTTGGAGAGCTTGTGAAGAGGCTAAGCTTTGGCCTTGAGCTTGCTTATGAGTTGGATATTGAATTTACTGAGTGCTGGGATTGTTCTAGAGAGAACAAGCATTGTAATTTCACCATGACTTTCTGGATTAATACAAAACATATAGTGGGGTTTTGAGTTGTGTCATTCCCCAAATATTTATTGTGTTATGTGCCTTTGATTCTCTTCCTCTATTGATTATTGTTTTCTCGATGTTTATGGGCTTCAATTGTAAAGAGTAGAAGTATATTCTTGTCTCTTTCTTTAGAAAATTGCATTAGCTTGTGAATCTACAACATTTTCCACATGGTATTAGAGCAAGAACGCTTTTTGGGCTGAGATTTTCAGAGCAGATCTGAGAATTTTTGTGCAAAATTTTCATAAACAAATTGTAGATCTAGATTCCTTGGGAAAAGATACCTAAATTAAAAAAAAAAAATTGGCTGATTCATAGTTCTGATGAGGGAGATATCATTTATTTAAAATAAGCTCTAGAGAGGAGATTTCGAAGTTTTGAGTTTTTGGGTTACAGGTGAAATTTGGATAATCCTTGAGGGAGTTCAAGACCAAGTGTCTCGAGTCTCCATGGGAAGGAAACTCCTCATGCTATGTGGAAAGCATTGAAGGACCTTTTTTAGAATAGTAGTCGCCAAAGGAAGTTGGCACTGAAAGATAAACTTCAAAAAATCAAGATGAAGGTGGGCGACTCAATTCCAAATTACTTGACCAAGTTCACTCAATGTTGTGATGAACTTGGAAGTGTTGGAATCACTGTTTATGAGGAAGATATGGTGAGACTTTCTCTTCTTGGACTCCCAAAGAGTTGGCATAGTTATTAGGACTCTTTCAATGGTCAGGAGAAGCTACCAGATTGGGAGCCACTATGGTGAGATTTGATGCAGGATGAGATAAGGAGGAACACCAGAGATGGGACCTCTTCCAAGGAAGTGGAAGAGGATTTTGCCTTAGTGAGTAGGGAAAAGTGGGCCAAGGGAAAGAAGTCCCAAGGCAAGGAAGGTGGAAAGAAGATGGACTTGATGAAAATCAAATGTTTTCACTCTCAAGAGCATGGGCACTGTGGAAAGGACTACCCACAGAAGAAAGAAAGCAAGAAGGACCCGACATTAGCGGAAGAAGGTGAAGCTCTAGCTTCACAATTCGAACTTGATTTCTCTCTCATTGCATGCATGGCCGCCACTACCATGGGAAATGTGTGGTATCTTGACAACAATGCCTCATTCCATATGACGGGGAACAAATATCTCTTTAGTGCTTTTAAGGAGAAAGAACTCAAGCAAAGCATAGAGTTTAGAGATGACGAGAGGTATAGAGCTACCGAGATTAGTATGGTTACCTTTCAAAGGGAGTTTGGGTCCCCTCTCAGGATCACGGATGTGATGTATGTTCCATGACTAAATAAGAATCTTGTTTCAGTTGTGGTATTGGAAGACCGTGGCTATGATGTGGTTTTTAGTTAGGGAAATTTTTTCCTTAGACACATCACCACCAGACACATGAAACAAATTGGTGCACGGGTTAAGAATCTGTATGCTCGTGAGTTTCAAGATGCATGAAAAGCCTTGAGGAGCAAGGAAAAGTTTAGAGACTTTGTGGTTGAGAGGGAGAGTAAATTACCTCTCAACATGTAGCCTTTGGAGAAGCCTTAGAAGCAGCTTCAGGAATTTGTGGAGCAACCACAACTAGAGAAGCTAAGAGGAAACCGAGTGATCCACTCAAGAAAAGATGGAGTCTCAGAAGCTATCTCAGAGAATTGTGGAGAAACCACAATTGGAGAAATCGAGAGGAGATCGAGTGGAGGCATCCAGTCATGTAGAGTTTCCCAGAGGGAAGAAAGTGCACTAGAGAGGCTGACAAATTTTTGGATGATGCATGGGAGAATGTGGGAGCACTCTCTTCTCAGCACAGACAGAGAAGGTCACTAGAGAGGTACACTGGATACATGGCACTTATGGGTGCATATGTTGTGATAGAGCCATCTTCCTTTCAGGAAGCAGTGCAATATCCAGTTTGGGTTGATGCGATGGTGGAGGAGTATGACTTCATAGTTTGAAACAGTGTTTTGGGATGTGGTCCTGAGGCTAGAGGACAAGTTAGTTGTGAGCTCTCGTTGGCTTTACAAGGTAAAACAAGCTACAGATGGTAGTGTGGAGAAGCATAAGGCTAGATTTGTGGCTTGCGGCTTTTCATAGGTAGAGGGGATTGACTATCATGAGACCTTTGCTCCTACTGGTCAATCAGATCTATTTTGGCACTATCAGTACAGATGGGTTGGAAGATCCATAAGATGGATGTGAAGACTGCCTTCCTCAATAGCATGATTGAGGAAGAGGTGTACATAGAGCAACCCAAAGGTTTTGAAACCTTGGACCATGAATCACATGTGTGCCGACTCAAAAGAGCATTGTATGGGCTGAAGTAAGCACCCCGTGCTTGATACACCAGGATAGATAGCTACTTTATTGGGTTTGGCTTCACAAAGTGCGAAGCAGAGACAAAGGTGTATCAAATAGTGGTGGAAGGTAAGTTGTTGATCATTGTACTTTATGTAGATGATCTTATACTGATAGGTGATGAGAAACTCATCAAATATTGCAAGGAGGCCCTTGCAAGAGAGTTTGATATGAAGGACATGGGGATCATGCATTACTTTCTTGGCATGGAGGTATGGCAGAGATATGGGGAGTTTTTTGTATCTCAGGGAAAGTATGCCAACAAGATACATTGGAGATTTTGCATGGAGAGAAGTAAATCCATGGAGACTCCTCTAGCTAGTAACTAGAGGAAGCAGGATGCTACTTCATGGGAAGTAGTGGAAGCTATTGTTTATAGGTAGCTTGGTGGTTCTCTAATGTACTTGGTGAACACACGATTGAATATGTGCTATGCAGTTAACCATCTTAGTCAAGTGATGGTTAGGCCTACCACGCTGCATTGGAAGGTGACAAAGCATGTATTGAGATTCCTCAGAGGCACTACTCAGTTTGGATTATGCTATAGATGGACAGAAGGAGTGAAGCTCCAAGGCCTCACTGATGTAGATTGGGCAGGAAGTCCATCCAACATGAAGAGCACATCAAGAGGGATATTTAGTATTGGGTCAACAACAGTTTCTTAATACAATAGGAAACAGAGATTGGTTGCACTTAGTTTAGTAGAGGAAGAGTACATGGTTGCAAGTCATGCAACATGTGAGGCTATCTAGATGAGGAAGATCCTGGTTGGTTTGTTTGGTCAGTAGATGGATCTGACAGTGATTTATTGTGGTAATCAGAGTTGCATCAAACTCTCTGAAAATCCAGTCTTTCATGATCGGTCCAAGCATTTGATATCCAGTATCATCATCTTAGAATTGTGTATTGAGGCAGATCATGTTGCTAGATTACATTCCCAAGGAGGAGCAAGATGCTCACATCTTCATAAAGAAATTGTCAAGATGTAAATTCAAGTTTCACAGAGACAAGATCGGGATAGTTGATAATTCCTTTCTTGTTGCAAGGGAGTGTTGAGAATGGAAACAAGAAATTCCAGTTTAATTTGTCCTTGAATTAAACTATGAATTAAATTCAAATTATATTATTGTAGCAACTTAAAATAGTAATGAATTTTATTAAACTTACTTAACTTAGGAAATTCGAGTTGGAAGTCTTTTGGAAGTCATGTATATGTTCTCCCTACTTTATAGGGGTCTAGTGTGAGTTAATTATGAGTTGTAAAATAGAAGACTCAGTTTCATGAGTTAGTTCACTTAAATTAGTTCTCAAACTGATTGAGAGAACTAATAGTGAGTTAACAGTCAATGGTGTCACTAATGAATTCCACCAGTGCTACTCTAGTTAACTGAATATTTACTCATCAAAAATTCATGCATGTCGATTCTGATAAAGACCCATTTGAGACTATAGTGCAAGGAAAATGTAATATTTGTTTTAGATTTTTCTGAGTTGCACTAATAGTGCATGCATTTAGGAACTGATCCTTGAGGGATTGTGCTATTTTTAGAGGCTTTATTTCCCTTTAAATACAAGCTATCCTCCATAGAAATTACACATTGGAATAGAGACATGGAGAGTTTGTGAAGAGGATAAGATTTAGCCTTGAGGTTGCTTATGAGTTGGAGATTGAATTTACTGAGTGCTGAGATTGTTCTAGAGAGAACAAGCATTGTAATTTCATCTTGCTTTTCCAAGTTAATACAAAACATATAGTGGGGTTTTGAGCTATGGATTTCCCCGGATAGTTATTATGTTATGTGCCTTTGATTCTCTTCCTCTATTAATTATTGTTTGCTCGATGTTTATGGGCTTTTGCTGTAAAGAGTAGAAGTAGATTCTTCTCTCTTGCTTTAGCAAACTGCATTAGTTTGTGAATCTATAGGATTTTCTACAAAGAGTAGCATAAACAAGTTGCATGACATTCTTTCAAAACCACCCACATCAAAGACCATAACTTTGGGAACTCTTATTCACATGGAGCCATTCACCCATGATGCATACACAGAGGCATATCAAAATGATGAGGACTTTAGGGTTGTGTTTCAACAATTGCAAAGTCATATTCATGTGCAAGATGGGGAAAACACCATTGAATAGCATCTCCAGTATGGTTTACTCGATAGACTAGATAAGCTATGCATTCCAAACTTGTTGAGCTTGCAGCTGATTAAAGAGGCTCACACCTCCAAGGTTGTAAGACACTTTGGTGTAGTGAAGACAATGGATAGCTTGTAGAGACATGTGTATTGGCTCAAGATGCAAGAATAATTAGTTAGCTTCATAAGAGGACGCATGATTTACTTTACGAGCAAGGCTAGAAACAAGAAATAGGATCTATATCATCCTTACTTGTACCCACTCATCCTTTAGAAAGAATTTCCATGGACTTTGTGGGAGGTTTACCAACAACCAGGAAGGGGCATGACTACCTATTCATGGTAGTTGAAAGGTTCAACAAGATGTATTTTTTGATACCCTGTAAAAAGGCCATCAATGGGAAAGAAGCAACAAACTTTTTCTTTTGACAGGTTTGTGTGCACTTTGGGATACCAAGGAGCATGATCTCAACAAGGAAATAAGATTTATCAGTGCACTTTGGACTACATTATGGGAGAATATGGACAGAAATTTGAAGAGGTCTATAACATTCCATCCATAGACAAATGGTTAGATAGAAGTAATCAACAAGAATTTGGGGCAGCTTCTGATGGAATACAACCAAAAAAATCCTAAGACCTGGGATGAAAATATAATATATATATACAACACTCTTATAACAAAGTGGTCCACACTTTCACTAGTAGGTCCCCATTTGAAACTTGTTTTAGATATTTACTTCCTTCACCTTTGGATCTTTCATATGGGCAACAAGGAGTAAGGGAGGATCTTACAAGGGACACTTTGAGGGATAAAAAAAATTGTAGAGAAGATCATGTAGATCCATATAAAAGTACAAGAGACACTGCAGAAATCACAAAAAAATATAAGGTCAACTATGATCAACACATAACAAAGAGGTCATTCAAAGTGGCATGTAGAGTATGGCTACAATTCAACACGGAGAGGCTATAGGGTCCTGGTAAGAAAATCAAGGCTCTGAAGTATTGTCCCTTTGAGATACTGGAAAAGGTGGGTGATAACTCCTATCAACTCAGTATAACACCATACATCCATGTTTACTTAGTTGTGAATGTAGAGAATCTGAAACTCTATGAGCCTTCCATACTAAATCGGGAAGAAGAATAGGTCCTACCTTCTGTGGAGGATTTGGCACCAAATGCTCAGGCATAGTTGACAGGAGATATAGGTTTGCAAAAGAGGTCCCAAAATAAAATACAAGGGTAGCATGACCTTTGAAAAATTAGGTTGTATTGAAGGCTCAAAAATCTCTGCCTACAACATTATAAGGGATACCACCTAGTCATAAACTTAGAGTAGCTCCTCCTCCATTGAAATGGTGGTTCTGACTGGTTAAACTAACTTCCAGTTACATTCTCTCTATCTCTACTGGCTTAAATTATGCCCTTTTCTTACCAATAGAGAAGAGACATCATATCAACCCTCTTGTTGATCAGGCGAGAAAGTGATCCTTAAGCTGATCTGGGGTTCAGCCAAAACACAACTAAAGTTTGCCTCTTTGATAAGAGGACTTCTAGAAGTACAGAAACTAAAATCAAAATGAAGAATTTAACCTAATATGCACTTATCCTAGACCTATCCCGATTTAATGAAATAGTAGTCTTTCTCTCAATCAAGAGCAAGCTAAAAGGATGGGAAAAAAAGCATGCTCGAATTGAAATGAGATAAAGGAAATAGACCAGGGAAATAGTTCACAAGATCTAATCCTTGTTAAAGAAAATATAAATAACTAAATTCTTAATAAATAGTTACAAGACACTTAACTGTAAATAACTCCAAATCCTAATAAACATATGCATAAGAAACAAAATATTCATGTCATAACACTGAAATAATTCTAATAAAATGACAAGTAGAAAAGTAGGTCATCTATAACCTTAAACTATTAGATCGCTAGCCATCCTAAAGAAATAAAAGTATGTTCTTATACAATTTCCAGTTTTCAAGACACATTTTTTATTAATCTTGCAAGATAGATTGATTAGATTTTAAATGAGCTAACAGGTAACATTTAACAATAGTTCTAAAGCCAACTAATATACTGATACAACAAAAATGTATTTTAAAGCTGAAGAATTTATTTACAATAACCGATGCAAACAATTATAGAAATAAATATTATTATGAATATGAATCAAGTTACATAAAGCTTAGAAGATTAGAGTACTGCAAATCCCTTACTGCTAGCAAAATCGATTCCCTGTCTACAAAGTAAGTCCCAGATTCCACCACAGTAGTGCACATGAGCATTGAACTCCCTCTACAAACAAGCTATAAGCTCATATATGTTTCTGCTTCTTCTCTTGGATTCGAAATCCTCTCGAACTCAACCTAGGAATCAATATTTATACAAAAGGGGAAAATACAACAAACTCCCCTTATCTCTCAACAACAAAGTTAGTTATGACAAAGATGGATTGAGTTGGAATTATGGAAGAATGCATATTGTTGAAGGAAATGTAACTAGGTAACTAGGTTTGGTCTTCATAAATGTACTTTTGATATTTGTACTTATTCAAGAAAAGGAATATTATTTTTATAATATATGTCAATGAGTTTCTTGCTCATTGAAATAGGTCTAATACATGTTAAGTGCTATAGATGAGTCAAGGAGTCAAAAGAAAATGTTGAAGACCTTAAGGGAATGTTACACCATGTATATAATTGTATTAGAGTCAAAAGGAATACCTCCAAGCAAAGTCAAAGTCTCTTCCTTGCAACGATATCCTTCAAACAAAAAAATGATGAAGACATAGACAAGTCGGCCTACAGTCATGATGTCAGCCTCAAGTCAGCCTAAAGGAGGGACACTCCTCTATATATAGAGGTTGTCCACTCCCTCACAACCTCAACCAATAATCTATGAAATATGTGAGGAAAAATAGGTAAGAGAAAGGGTAATGAAGGACAAAGAAGAGGTATCCTAGTGCAATGAAGGAAGGAGGAGGAAAACCAAAGTGAAGAGGACCGTTTCTAGGGCTATAAATAGTCACACCTGTGAAGAGAAGGAGGTCAAGTCTATAGGTATGATACTGGGGACAAAAAATCCATGAACTAGTGTTGCTTGGGCTTGAAACTAGGCCTACAATGTGTTTGAAACTAGCTCACAAAATGATAGAAAAGATAGATGAATGCCTTAGAAATAAGCCTCTTCGAGGGGGAAACCTCCTTTACATTACACAAATGAACAATTCCTGGATGATACAAATGAAAAAACCTCCTTTCTATATATAGGAGTCTAAGGGGTCATAACATAATCAGAGCCGACCTAACAATAATAATGTAAGGGCACAATAATAACAATAGTGGGCTTCTAGGGGGCACAATAATAACAATATGGGGACTACATGGGTACACCAATATAGTAATAAGGGGGTTGTACTAATAAAAATAATGGGTTACACTAGTAGTATAGGGGCCTAACATGCCCCTCTCCTTCAAAAAGTGTTGTCCTCAACGCTTGAGTAGTCCTTGATGCTTCTGTATAAAATTCTTGTCTTCCCATGTGGAATCTTTAGCGGGTAAGTTCTTCCACTTGATGAGATACTCTGAAATTGATCGATTTCGTAGCTGT
>APFE030264777.1:72530-128574 GCA_000404065.3 Pinus taeda | reverse complement strand
ATACAAATGACAAGACCTCCTTTCTATATATAGGAGTCTAAGGGGTCATAATATAATCAAAGCCGACATAATAATAATAATGTAAGGGCACAATAATGACAATAGTGGGCTTCTATAGGGCACAATAATAACAATTGGGGACTACATGGGTACAACAATATAGTAATAAGGGGGTTGTACTAATAACAATAAGGGGTTACACTAGTAGTATAGGAGCCTAACATAAGGCCTCCCAAGTCAAGTGAAGAAGCCTATCTCTGCAACGAAGGAAAAGGACCCTAATTCTCTAGGGCATGTACCACATGTGGGAAAACTAGGGTAATTGTACATTCATACACCTATACTTCAAGAGGAGTCTCGTTGGATCAAGAGAAGGGTGTCTCCTTAAGTGAAGAACATCTTGAAGAAAGGAAGAAGAATATCTCATCAAGAAGCTAACATAGCTGAGGTTTATCTCTAGACAAAGCAGTGAAGAAAAGGATGAAGTGTTAGGGAGCAAAGTGTTAGAAGGAGGAAGTCCATGTGTAAGGGAACATACTACAGAATAGAGGAAGGACTTGACTTATGCTTGGAGGACATCCTAGTCAAGGGTCTAGGGTTTGGAAATGTCCAATAATAAGCTTCGATAGAGAAACTTACAAAAGGGTTTTCGTCTCAATAGAAGAGAGGTTTTGGCCCTGATAGAGAGCCAACATCTTTTTTCTTGTTCTTATGTTTTTGGTAGCAATTTGATGAAGTACACACATATGCATTAATAAGAAGAAGAATAATTTAAGCTAACAAGAAAAAGTAAAAAGGACTCCACAAATTGTTATCAAGCAAAGAAGAATCACACTAAACCTAATTGCCTTAGATTCTTCAACATGATATCAGAGCTAAGGTGACACATCAAGGAAAGGGTATCTCAAGAACACTCATCAAAGGAATAACATCTAAAAAAGTTGAATCATCTAGCCAAGAAGTCTCTATCATGTCAAGGACAAGAAGGTCTACCATCTATCTTTCATCAAGAAAGACTACAAAGAAAAAGAAGAAGCCTTTTGTACAAAGGAACCTACAAAGAAGAGAAAATCAAGAGGGATGTATACCACAAGCCAAGCCATCAATTAAGTCTACTTGAAGCAAGCCCACTTGGGAGAAAGAGACTTGAAGAACATCAAGATCTAAGGAAGGAAAGCCATCAAGTCTTCAAGGAGAAAGCAAGTCTACTGCATCTTAACATCTATCAAGTAAGTATATGTCCCCTTATAAATATACATCAATGTGCTTTTACAAGAAAAGAAATGAATTGGTAGGTACCAATAACTTTCTTGCATCAAAGAAGAGCATTGATTTACTTCTCAAGGAGAATGAACTCCTAGAACACATCAAAGGGAACATTACTATTCCTGCTAAGGAACAAACTCAAGCCTTAGCCAAGCATAATAAGGATTAGACAAGAGCTCAAAGGATTCTAATAGAATATATCAAGCACTCTCTCATTCCTTATGTCTCCAAGTTTGAAACATCAAAAGGAATCTATGATAAACTAGTAGAGCTATTGTTGGTAACCACGGCTAGAGAAGTGACATCTCTAAGAAATTAATTGTACAAGATGAAGATATCAAAGGAAGGAATATATTCATACTTCATGAAAATCTCTAAGATGAGAGATCAAAGTCAAGAGCTAGGGGAAGTCATGTCCCACAAAGAAATGATAATTGTAGTACTCAATGCTCTACCTGAGGATTGGGGCAACTTCACATCAAACATATATTCCAAGAATGAAACTACCACAATAAATGAAATGTGGTCTTTATGCAAGGCAAAGGAAACCAGACTCAAAGCCAAGGAAGATTTGGGATCAAAGGAGCAAGCATTTGCTACCATATCCAAGAGAAAGGGAAAATTTGGCAAGTTTTGTCCACGAAGAAGAAACAACAAAGCTATGTCCAAAATCCAATGCTATGGATGCCAAGAATATGGACACTACAAAATGAATTGTCCTAAACTAAGTAATGACAACAACACCAAAAGAAAAAGGGAAGAAGGTCATGTGACTTAAGAAATGAAAGAAGAAGGCAAGAAGCAAAAGAAGGGAGATCCTCTAGATCTCTACTATGATTAAGTCTACTTCTTTACTTAAAATCTTCTTTCAAAGTTTTGAGTAGTATAGGAGCATGTAGGAATAGAATAAAATTACATGGCTAGAAACATCTTCCAGAATCTAGAAGCATGATGTACATAGAGATCAAAATACTCATGTAGAAGGAGAATTTATAAATAAGATCAAAATGCATGGTAAGAAATATCTTCTAGAAGGAGCATACCTAGAATAGGACCTCATCCACTATGAAAGAAAATTGATCATGATTAAGAATCTTAGAAGACCTCCATCATCAAAAGGAAATAAACATTTGCAGGGTAAGGGTCCTCAAGATCCTATGATGGAATACTGAAAAGAAGATTCATAAACAAAAGCAGATGTCTCAGTGGGAATCCCAGTTATGGCATTCAATAAAAAGATGATATGTAGGCAAGCTAAGATGAAGAAAGAAGGGCCACACCAAGGACAACCAAAGGAAGCTAAAATGATCAAAGGAGAATCAAGATGAGATATGTATGCATCAAAGTTTAGTCATGTTATAATTTGTATATTATTGAGTCATGGGAATAGTTATATAACATGATCAAGTAGGAAAGAATCTCTTTCACCAATGACATGCTTGTAGGCATGTACTACAATGCAATGAAGGTCAAAAAAATAAAAATACTCACATAAGTAGTATAAGATTTCTGACTAAGAAGCAAGTAAATAAGAAATGCTGACTAGTCCTAGAAGCAAGCAACGAAGAAGTGCTCTCACAAGGAGCAGAAAGTAGTTGACCAATCTATCGAAGAAGAAGCAAATTAAGAAAGAGATCAATCATGTGAAGAACACCATGATCACCAAGAATCACTATCTAACAAGATACTTTGAAGACATCTCCTGAAAGAAGGCATGACCACTCTGACAAAGGAAGAAAAATATCAAAGGACCCTTCACACCTATGAAGGCCTTGGAGATATGAAAGGTGCAGATAACTGATTTTACTCTACAAAGATGTCATGATGAAGAAGCCATCCAACAAAAGAACCATTTAATGTTGAAGAAATATTAGGATGAAGTCATGAAGGGCTACTAAATCAAAGCATGGGAACAAGAAAGTACAAAGAAGAATCCATGTGAAGAGTAATTTGAAGCAGAGACAAGATGACAAGAGAACCTGATATATGAAAAGAAGGCCACTTTCCACGAAGAAAGAATTGACATGAGAAACCAAGAAGGAAGTGATAGATGGATGGTGCCCTACCAAAAGGAAGTTTGAACTAAGACTTCATGACATCGAAGGAAAGGAGAAGATGAAGTAGCTGAAGGAACCACGAAGACAAAGTTGCTGATACAAGTCCCTAACTAAGAGGGATTTATAGAAAGTTCCCAATTACAAAGGAACTTGGACAAGTGCCTTGTCAAAGGATACTTGGGCATATCTTCCTCAATTGAGAGGAAGTGATAGACACAACATTCTTGTCTTCACTTGGAAGAAATAATGGGAGGATTAGGTAATCATTTGGAATATGATACTCTTTGAGGATGTGTAGGGCATCCAAGACAAGGGTAGGTAAGAGGACCAATATTCTTTGAGGGTTGGGAACCCAAGACAAGAATAGTCCTAGAAGGTCATACTCAGTCAACACCTGGGTGGGTATGTACCTTGAGAGACAATGACTAAGGTGTCTATAATTCATTGGTCTTGCCAACATTGTGCTCCGATCTATTGAGAGATAGAGCTGTCAGTCAAGGCCTTGTTGTCGAAACAATGTTGGTTATTATGATGCTATAACAAATGGATTGCAAATCTGGTTTCTCTTATGTGAATTCTTTAAGATTGAAACATAGCCAAAGACATTGTAATGTTGTATGAATACCTCCCTAGTTAAGAGGAAGTGTTGAAGGAAATGTAACTAGGTTTGATCTTCATATATGTACTTTTGATATTTTGTAGTTATTAGAGAAAATAAATATTATTTTAATAATATATGTCAATGAGTTTCTTTCTCATTGAAATATGTCTAGCATATGTTAAGTGCTATAGGTGAGTCAAGGATTCAAAAGAAAATGTTAATGACCTTAAGGGAATGGTACACCATGTATATAATTGTATTAGAGTCAAAAGGAATACCTCCAATCAAATTCAAAGTCTCCTCCTTGCAACGACATCCTTCAAACAACAAAATGATGAAGAAATAGACAAGTCGGCCTACAGTCATGATGTTGGCCTCATGTCGGCCTAGAGGAGGGAAATCCTCTATATATATAGGTTGTCCACTCCCTCACAACGTCAACCAAGCATATCTGAAATATGTGAAGAAAAAGAGGTAAGATAAAGGGTAATGAAGGAAAAAGAAGAGGTCTCCTAGTGCAGTGAAGGAAGGATGAGGAAAACCAAATTGAAGAGGATTGTTTCTAGGGCTTGAAACAGTCACACATGTGAAGAAAAGGAGGTCAAGTCTACAAATAAGATAGCAGGGACAAACAATCCATGAATTAGTGTTTTTTGGGCTTGAATCTAGGCCTACAAGGCCTCCTAAGTCAAGTGAGGAAGCCTATCTCTCTAACGAAGGAAAAGGACCCTAATTCTTTAGGGTACATAACACATGTGGGAAAACTAGGATAGTTGTACAATTATACACCTATAGTTCAAGAGGAGTCTCGTTTGATCAAGAGAAGGGTGTCTCCTTAAGTGAAAAACATCTTGAATAAAGGAATAATAATATCTCATCAAGAAGCTAACATAGTCGAGGTCTATCTATATACAAAGCAGTGAAGAAAAGGACGAAGTGCTGGGGAGCAACGTGCCAGAAGGAGGAAGTCCATGTGCTGGGGAACATAATGTAGAAAAGAGGAAGGACATGACTTGTTCTTGGATGACATCCTATTCAAGGGTCTAGGGTTTGTCATTGATAAATAATAAGCTTCAATAAGAGAAGCTTACTAAAGGGTTTTCCTCTAAAGAGAAGAGAGGTTTTGGCCCTGGAAAAGAGCCAACATCTTGTGTTCTTGTTCTTATGTTTTTGGTAGCAGTTTGATGAAGTACACACACATGCATTAATAATAAGAAGAATAATATTAAGCTAATAAGAAAAAGTAAAAAGGACTCCAAAAATTGTTATCAAGCAAATAAGAATCATACTAAACCTAATTGCCCTAGATTCTTTAACACATATGAGCATGGTAAAACGAATTTCTCCATTTGATTTTTGTAATGCTAAAATTATCTCATTGTTCATTGATTCAACAAACATTTCCTATTAATAGATCCATTTTCCACCAAGAGGAATTCCGTTGGCAATCATATTATTGACTAGATCTTATTTCACTATCGGCCTTTATCGAAAGCCCTCTATAAAAAAAATTTAAAAAAACTATATTAAAAATGGTGTAAAACAAAATTTGCAAATAAACTAACTTATGTCCAAAACAAATATAAATTCAAATGGAATTTTAAATTTATATTACAGTGGCTTATAGGAGGTGACAATTAGAAGACGTTAAAAAGTATCAGAGAAATGGATATTGGGACTTTTAAAAATGGAAATAATATAAAACTTACGATGTAAAGAAATCTTGTTGAGGAGTGGACATGATATCAAAATTAAATGATTGTTTATATGCTCATCGGATCCGGAGGAATATCAGAAATAAGAGGTTTGGGTGTGAGCCAATAACAAAAGTCACGATATAATGAGCAGACTTGATGTTACAATTAAACAAATTCTATAACCATATCGGGTCCAACATATTGGATCCTGGCATATATCGAAGGTCAGGAAGGATGCACATCGGGATATCAGAGTGAAATATCAGAGATTGAAGGGATATGGTTATCAGAAGTTAGAGAGGCAATGTGTATCAAAATATCGAAGTGGAATCATATCAGAGTATCAGGGAATGGTGTTGTCAAAGTTTTTTAAATGTGTCTCGAAAGGAAATCTCTGATATGCATTACCTTTGATATGTGGGAGCAAAAACAATGACGTGGAATGTGGTCCTTTGACAACTACTTTATTATATAGTTTTGGAAGTTATATGACCACTTTATTATATTCATTTGATTATTGAAAAGAGTCACTTTATGGATTGGACTTTGAATATCAGGGATTTCAAATGAATTCCTCTGATATCAAAGCTCCTATATCTCGGATATAATATTTTGTTGATATAAAAAGAATCACTTGTTTAATGATTAAGGCCTAACCTAAAGCCACTTAATTATATCAGTCTTGGTCTCGGGGGCTATGTATAAAATAAAATATTTACAAAATATAAATTAATATTTACAATTGAAAATTATTTATTTACAAATAGATAAATTTATGAAACAAAAGTAATGTACAATTTTTACATTCTAATAGGCCAAGGTAGTGAAAAATATATAAACCTTAATTAGGCACCATTTGCGAACCAAATAACCAAATGAGATCAAATGAGTTTTGATAGGAAGATAAGAGCATATTGAGCTCATTGAAGAAACCCAAATTCCCAAACTCAGAAAATGACATGAACAACCTTAAATCAAAGGGTCCCTATTATGAAAATTAAATAGAAAAATGGGGGGTGTTGGGGTTTCCCTACAACATTGGTGACACACTCGAAAGAACCAGTTATCTCTAGTTAAAGGTAGTGAACTTTAATTTACCCAAAAGTTAAAAATAATGGAGTCAGTTGAATCATCAAACAATAAAATATATCCATGGGTCCCACAAAAATGTATTAAACAATATGATTTTGAAAAGATAAGTACACAAAAACAGACTTGAGTAAAAATCATGAATCCAAAATTTGGGAAAATTTTATTTTAAAATTTCCTCGTATGAGAAATAGGTGTTTTTTTTATAAATAATATATCCATTAAACAAAGTCTTTCGGTAGAAATCACATGAGAGAATTTTTTGGCCAACGCATTTCGAACCAACAAGCATGGTTCATCATCAGGACCAGATGAAGAGGCAAACCATGGTAAAGGCTTAAATAGAGAGCAATGTAGAGACATAATTTCAAGTAACGGCTATATTGGAACAATAATGTTTAAATTATAATATTAATTTATTAATATATTAAAAACAAATATTATTAAGTAACAACTATATTAAACGGCTAGTTTTTAAAAAATTTAAATATGATATTATTTATTAATTTATGATAAAAATTGATAGTAACGATATATTAATGGTGTTTTTGAAAAATAATATTTTAAATAATATGTTCGTTTATTATTTTTAAATATTATATGTAACGGCTTTATATAAAAAACTAGCCGTTTAATATAGTTGTTACTTAATAATATTTGTTTTTAATATATTAATAAATTAACATTATAATTTAAACATTATTGTTCAAATATAGCCGTTACTTGAAATTATGTCTCTACATTGCTCTCTATTTATGCCTTTGCCATGGTTTGCCTCTTCATCTGGTCCTGATGATGAACTACACTTGTTGGTTCGAAATGCGTTGGCCAAAAAATTCTCTCATGTGATTTCTACCGAAAGACTTTGTTTAATTCATTATGGATCATAGAAGCTTGAATACAAAAATATATCCATTGTTATCAATGATCTCTAACATCACTTCACTACCAACGAGCCTGAACAGTACCCCGACAAAGTTGTCTTTTATGTGATACAAGCCTAGCCTCGTTGCCAGTGAGCGTCCATAGCCTCAACGGGTTTAATTGTATTTCCCATGCTTCCTCTTTTAATCACCCTTTTGATAAACACATTTGCAAGATTTATTTTATGATGTATCCGAGTGAAAGATGTGGAATGGTAATAGAGACCTATGTTAATGGATACAATACTTTCATAATGTTAACTCCAAATTCTTTTCCTACGACTATCAATAAAAGGCTTTTATAAAGTGGAGGGGTGGGAGGGATTCGTTGAGTTAAACTTAGGTCAGTTATTTCCTTGAAAATATATACTCTATCACTTAGAAAGGATGTGTGTTCCTCCATGAAAAAGATTTAAAGGAAGATGACTTAATGGTTCCATAGAGATATACCTTTAATGATAAATGAATTCACTGAATTAGATAGACTAAAGATTTCCCATGTATGCCAACCACCACTGGGTGAGGAAAAGGCCTTCCACATGAATCATGGCGGAGTCACCAAAATCAAAACATAAGAAATGGAAAAAAAAAATAAAAAGAAATCTAGACTGAAATGAAATAAAAAAAAACAAAAACTTCAATTATGTAAAAAAACTAAGAAAGGAGAAGCTGAAAGACAAGCCCAAATTAAATTAATAAAAACAAACCCAACAAGACTAATTATATAAAAGTCTCAACATAAGAGTAAAAGAAGATAAGCATGTGAATGTTTATTTTATGTTGAGATCTTAATAAATTTTATCTTGTAGAGTTATAAGAAATGAGGCTCTCAAAATGTAAAGGATGAATAACAATGTTGAGAGATAATAAGCTAATGAGAAGTCTTTGTCTGCTACAATTTTTCTTGTTCCAAAGCACAATCCTGCATAAAATCATCTTAACCATTTTCTAATAAAATTAATGCTTTAAGAAAATATATCAAAGGTAACTTTCTGAAACTCCCTAGTTTAGCTGATTCGATGAGGATCATTACCGCTTCTCTAAAAAATCTCAAGTCTCCAAAATCAAGCCAATGAAGACCTGCAAAAAGAAACAAAACATAAATAAGAAATAAACTTATGAAAAAGAGAAATCAAACAACAAATGAAGATGAACTTGTTAATGCATAACTAGAAGAATTTTGACAGTAAGTGTACCTCATGAATCTTCAAGTTCTCCCATGCATTCTCAAAAGTTTCATATGTTCAAAATCATTTACTTATCCAGTCAAAAAAACTAAGTAATGAACCTTCAAATTGCATCCTCTTCAAATTTACATCGGAGGACAAGAGTGGTGAAAATGAGCCTTTAGAAATACTTGTGAATCAAAAATTGCCAAGCCATAGCAATTCCTTAGAATTTATTCATATATTATTAAAAAACATTATTAACAATGTGATGATTTTTTTTGCAAAACAAGACAATCAAGTGCTTCACAAGTGTTTATGATCTGACTAACAAAAAAGATAAATCAAATAACCCCCCAACTACTAATTCCTACCTTTTGTATATTCAGGGAGTCACTGACAATCTAGCTAAAGTTCTCATAAAGAAGGATATCAAAAATTCATTCAAACCCATGACAACTATCAAACAAAGAATGAAATCTGTCAAGGACAACCAAGAGAAACTCCAACAGAAAGGTTTTTATATGATCAACTATTCTTGTGGAGATCATTGCATTGGGGAAACAAGCAGGTCAGTCAGGATTAGGCTCAAAGAGCATGGTGTAGGTATCCAAAATGAGAGAACTCGTTCTTCAGCTTTAGCTAAGCACGCAGGAAGTACTAACCACCATATATACCTTGAAGACACAAAGGTCATTGCCAATGTAAAACACTATTTTAAGCAAAAATTCCGTGAGGTCCTTGAAATAATAAAACACCCACATAACCTTAATAGGGATGGAGGCTTGGAAATTAATAGAAATTAGACCTCCCTTCTCACCCCCATTGATTAAAAAGGACCTTCCCTTTCTCACCAACCCTACCATCCTTCATCTTTCTCGCCCTCTATTCCCCTACTTCTCACTATTAGCCCCTTACCACATTCACCCCTCCTCTTCATGCTTTGCCCTTTAGCATCTTATCACTCTTCCCCCTTTCCTTTCATTGACCCTACTCTAGGTCAAACCCCTCCTCACCCAACCATACAAATAATATTAATCATTATAAAAGATAGAATATGTTTATAAAATAAACTAAACTCCATAGTAAATACAATTAAGATTCAATTTATGATACACTAACAATAAACTAATAGCACAAAACATATGATTCCTTTAAACATTGATAAATAAAATTTAATTAGAATAAAAAAAGATAGGATATTAATCAATAATATAAACATAATATTAAGCATTATAAAAGATGGAATATACTTATAAAATAAAAACTAGACTTCACATTAATTACAATTAGGTTTCAATTTGCACTAACAATAAACTAATAACGCAAGACATATGCTTCCTTTAAACATAGATAAATATAATTTAATTAGAATAAAAAAAGATTGAATATTAATCAATAATATAAACATAACATAATATTAAGCATAAAAAAGATGGAACATACTTACAATATAAAAACTAGACTTCACATTAATTACAATTAAGATTCAATTTACACTAACAATAAACTAATAACATAAGACATATGATAAAAATTTAGCAAACACATTCAACTTCTCTCCTACGAATTAAACTATTGAAATAAATAAAAATATATAATAAAATTTTGAAAAAACTTATTACAATAATGTAAGGAAAGCCTAAAAATACATAATAAATTTAATGAAAACCTAGAAACTAGCAAATCACATAAACTTAAATTAATCAATAATCAAAATACTAAAAGAAATGATTTATAAACCACCTCTCCTTTAAACATAGACAAATAAAAAATTTAATTAGAATAATAAAGAATTAAAAATTAATAGACAATTTATTAAAGTAACGAAAATTAGTACATTAGATAAATAACTAGCTAATAACATAAACTTATATTAATCAATAATTAAAAATATTAGGTAAAGCAATTTAAACATAAATAAGTGTATTTAATTAGAATAAATTTAAAATAAAAAAGATTACAAAAAAGTTTTAAAAAGTAAAAGAAAAATGAATTCAATATACCAATTATTAAAATAAATAATTAATTTACATAATTAGTAAATTATTTACAATAACATAATAATAATGAATTTAAAAATAAGGAATCATTAAACTAGTCGGCTTCCCAACTTGACAACCTCACCTAATCATATTTATTACTCTTGCTCCTCTTCTTTGTAAATCAGTCCTAATGATAAGTCTTGGTCTAGACTCGAAACGTCGACTGATTAAAAATGAAAATTGTGGAATATCCAAATTCATTATCTCAAAAACCACACCACACAAACTTACAAAAGAAAAAAGTTCACTCCTCTCAAAATGTCTATAATCCAGTCATCTTGGGAGATTGGGCATAACTCTTTCTTGGAGAATCCAATTTCAATCAGAATGGTGGTATGAGAAAGAGGACTCAGAGGGCTACAACATTTAGTAATTTCAGATCTTGGAGATCTGAAATTTCAGACATACATTAGATTCAACATCGAGCTCCTACGACGTGAAAAAATGTGTGTAGTTTTTTTTTTTAATTTTGCATAAGTTTGGTTTGAAAAGTTAGTTTGAAGGAATTCAAAGGGCATAGTGAAACATAATTATCATTATTTGATTCCTAGAAGAAAGAAAATGGAAACACCAAGTAAGAAACCTAAAAGATTTAGCATGGGTCATGAAGAAGAGGAATAAATGCAACATGATATATCAAAATTACGAGACCAAGTACAACAAAATTCACTCTCAGAAAAAGTAATCGAAACTAATATGAATGGTTTAAAGAAAGGCGTGGAAGCTAAGATGGATGGTGTGGAAGATAAGATGGATGCTTTAAATAAAGGCATGGAAGCTAAGATGAATGACATGGAAGCTAAGATGGATGGTTTAAAGAAAGGTGTGGAAGCTAAGATGAATGATGTGGGAGCTAAAATGGAAGGAAAAATGGAAGATTTGAAGAGAAATTTGACAAAGCTACTAGAAGAAATGTTTACTAATGGTTAAAGGGTAGTAAAGGAAACTCATGATGAGAACAAAAGAAATGTTCATCATGATTTCATACAGTCTAACGTTGGATTGAAGACCCACAATATTCCAAAGGTCAATATGAGGAAGTTTGATGGCAAGGCTCCCATAACATGGATACTAGAAATGGAGAAATATTTTGATCTACATAATGTGCAACTTTTATAAAAGGTACATATTGCATCTTTATATTTAGAATCAAATCAATTTTTATGGTATAAATGGCTTTTTTCTCAAAAACCACTTGTCACGTAGTCAATTTTCATAGAGGAAATGATAGTGCATTATGAGGATACAAAGAGAAACACCTTATTTAGCCAATTGATAAATCTCAAACAAAAGGGTTCAATGAAAGAACACATTTAGCACTTCCAAAAATTGAATATAAGGGTAAATATATTCTAGAGAAGCAGAGCATTGATGCCTTCATAGGGACTTTAAAGGATAACATTCAACATGAGATTTATCTTTGGGAACGTGATTCGTTAGAGAAGGCATTCAGGTTGGGAAGGAAAATTGAAAGAAAAATTATGGAAACACGAAATCCTACCACTAACAATTATAAAGATGGAAGTGTTATTTCTCCTATCCTTCTACAACCTACAAGTTTTACACCACAACAATTGGAAGAAAAAGGAGAAAATGTCATTTGTTACAGTTGTGATAGAAAATATAGTAAAGGTCATAAGTGTGCTGAGAAGAAATTATTTTACATTGATTGTGAAGAGGAGGAAGAAAAGGATCAAGAAATGTCAAAAGAAGAGGATATACACTAGGAACCAACCCCACAGAAAGAAGAAATGAATTTGCCCATATCTTGTAATGCATTGGCAGGAATTACCACTCGTCAAAATCTTAATATAAAGGAAATATCAAGAAGAAAAAGGATAACCTCAGTTCCGCGTAGAATCGAATGAAACAATAGGCAAACCAACATCCAGCGAAAGATTTTTTGATATAGGCAACTGGGTATTTTTACGAATACAACCATACAAATAGATGTCCCTCAAGCAAGCTAAGAAGGATAATAAATTATCCCCAAACTACTATTGTCCTTTCAAGGTGTTGCAAAAGATTGGTACTATAGCATACCCATTGGAGTTTCCTACATCTGCCTGAGTGCCCCCAGTTTTCCATGTTTAATGCTTAAAGAAAGTTATAGGTAAGAAGCTCCCAATTCAAACAATATTGTTGGAACTTGACAAGGAAGGAAAAAACATATTGGAACCTGAAACAGTCATGGAAACAAGAACTCGACAACTATGAAATCAATCAATTTCAGAATATCCCATTAAGTGGAAGAACTTACCTACTGAAGGTTCCACATGGGAGGACGAGAGTTTTATACAAAAGTATCCAGAACTACTCAAGCATTGAGGACAACACTTTTTCAAGGAGAGGGGCATGTTAGGTCCCTATACTACTAGTGTAACATCGTTATTATATTGTTGTGCCCATGTAGTCCCCATATTGTTATTATTGTGCCCCATAGAAGCCCACTACTATTATTTTTGTACCTTTACGTTATTATTGTTATGTCAGCTCTAATTATATTATGATCCCTTAGACTCCTATATATAGAAAGGAGGTCTTTTCATTTGTATCATCCAAGAAATATTCATTTATGTAATTTAAAGGAGTTTTCCCCCTTGAAAAGGTTGACTTCTAAGGTGTTTATCTATAATTTCTATCTTTTTGTAAGTTGGTTTCATAACATTTGGTATTAGAGCTTTGGATTCTAGGGTTTTGCTGCTCCAAAAGAGTCATTGTGGAATGTTCGATATAACATTTTTTCTACGATGTTTCAGAATATAAAAATAAACCCATTTGAGCCTAAATCTCAAGGATCCTTGGGTCCAAATTTCACATCTTGTCCCACAATATTTTCGAAGATCTCATCTAAGGAAGTTAGGGTTTTAGCAGGCTCCTGAATTACATCCCAAATAGGTGACCTTGGGAAAATAGTCATAACATTCTCTCTGAGTATCAGATTTAAATTTCATAAGAAGTTATAGAAATATGACGGACTACAAATATTTGTGCATTGTTTTGAGCTTCGAATCTCGAAACAGTGACATGTGGCACTTAGAGAAGCCATTGAAATTGAGAGCTCCTAGAGTAATATTCATAGGGATGATGACTGGAAAATTAGTAGCTCTTGGATTCCAGCCCTCTCTTTTTAATTTTCTCCATCCTTTTGTTCCCATGTTCTTTTTCTAATATTTAATATTATTTTCTATACTAGTATATTAATAATTAATATATTATTGGTTGTTTATATATATATATATATATATATATAAAACAATATGTTATTAACATTCTTATAGAATTAGTATTTGCATTATAAATATTTTTGTGGAATATTAATATATTCATTATTGTTTTTATCTCAATTATATATAAAATAAATATAAAATAATTGAATTTTATTAGACCCTAATTACATATAGTCGTTAACTAGTTAACTAATAAAATTAAAAATATATATATTTATTAATTTAAATATTATTAAACCTATCCCCTCTCCCTCCCAAAGTCAAGCATAGCCATTTTCTTCTAGTGTTAGGTTGACATGTCTCCCTATGTAACCCTCTTCCTAGATCTGTTTCTTCATTGTGTCCTGAAGATGAACCACCCTTGTTGGTTCGAAATGCGTCGACCCAAATGTTCAATGTCACTTCTTCCGAAAAACTCTTTATAAATATGATATAAATCACAAAAGCTTGAATTCAAAGTTTGCTCTACTGCAAATGTGTATAATCCGATCATCTTGGGAGATTGGGCATAATGGTTTCTTGGAGAATACAATTTTGATAAAACGAGTGGCGTTCGAAACATGACTCAGAGGGATACCATTGTTCGCAATTTTAGACCTTGGAGATCTGAAATCTTAGAGATACATCAGATTCAATATCGAGCTCCTACAAAGTGAAGAAGGGTATGTAGTTTTTTTTTTTTTTTTTTTTTTCCATAAGTTTTGTAGGAAAAATTAGTTTGAAGGAATTCAAAGGGCATAGTGAAGCATAATTATCATTAATTGATTCCTTGAAGAAAGAAAATGGAAACACTTAGTAAGCAACATGAAAGATCTAGCGTGAGTCATGAAGAAGGGGAAGAAATGCAACATAATATATCAAAATTACAGGACCAAGTGCAACAAAATTCACTCTCACAAAAAGTAACTGAAGCTAAGATCGATGGTTTAAATAAATGCGTGGAATCTAAGATGCATGGAGTGGAAGATAAGATAGATGGTTTAAATAAAGGCATGGAAGCTAAGACAAATGACATGGAAGCTAATATGGAGAGTTTAAAGAAAGGTGTGGAAGCTAAGATAAATGACATGGAAGCTAAAATGGAAGATTTGAAGACATATTTGACAAATTTTCTACAAGAAATGTTTACTAATGGTGAAAGGGTAGTAAAGGAAACTCATTATGAGGACAAAAGAAATGTTAATCATGATTTCATAGACTATAATGTTCGATTGAAGATCCACCATATTTCAAAGATCGATATGAGGAAGTTTGATGGCAAGGCTCCCATAATATGAATACTACATGATGTGCAACTTTTACAAAAGGTACCTATTACATCTTTATATTTAGAACGAAATCAATTTTTATGGTATAAAGGGCTTTGCTCTCAGAAACTACTTGTTGTCTAGTCAATTTTCATGGAGGAAATGATAGCACATTGTGAGGATACAAAAAGCAACACCTTCTTTAGCTAATTGATAAATCTTAAACAAAAGGGTTCAATGAAAGAACACATTAAGGACTTCCAAAAATTGAATATAAGGGTAAATGATATTCCAAAGAAGCAGAGGATGGATGTCTTCATAGGGACTTTAAAGGATAACATTGAACATGAGGTTCATCTTTGGGAACCTGATTTATTGGAGAAGACATTCACGTTGGCAAGAAAAATTAAAAGAAAAATTATGGCAACAAGACATCCTACCACTCAAAATTATAAAGATGGAAGTGTTATTGCTCCTAGACTTTTAGAACCTACAAGGTTGACACAACAACAATTGGAAGGAAAAGGAGAAAATGGCCTTTGTTATAGTTCTGATATTTGATACATTAAAGATCATAAGTATGTTGAGAAGAAATTATTTTACATTGATTGTGAAGAGGAGGAAGAAAAGGATCAGGAAATGTCAAAAGAAAAGGATATACACCAGAAACCAACCCTAGAGAAAGAAGAAATGAATCTGACAATATCTTGTAATGCATTGTTATGAATTACCACTCCTCAAACTCTGAAGATAGAAGGACATATTAAGAAGAAGAAGGATAACCTCACTTTCGTGTCGAATCAAACGAAACAATAGGTAGATCAACGTCCCAGTGAAATAAGTTTTGAAATATGCAACTGGGTATTTTTATGAATACAACCATACAAACAAATGTCCCTCAAGCAAGCGATGAAGGACAATAAATAATTACCAAAGTATTATGTTCCTTACAAGGCGCTGCAAAAGGTTGGTATTATGGCATACAAATTGGAGCTTCATGTATCTTCCTGACTGCCCCAAGTTTTCCATGTTTCTTGCTTAAATAAGGTTATAGGTGACAAGCTCCCAGTTCAAACAATATTGTCAGAACTTGACGAGGAAGGAAAAATCATATTGGAACCTAAAGCAGTCATGGAAGCAAGAACCCGACAGCTATGAAATCAATCAATTTCAGAACATCTCATCAAGTGGAAGAACTTACCCACTGAAGATTCCACATGGGAGGAAGATAATTTTATACAGAAGCATCTAGAATTACCCAAGCATTAAGTACAACACTTTTTGAAGGAGAGGGGCATGTTAGGTCCCTACACTACTAGTGTAATCCCCTTGTTATATTTTTGTGGCCATGTAGTCCCCATATTATTATTATTGTGCCCATAGAAGCCCACTATTGTTATTGATGTGCCTTCACATTATTATTGTTATGTTGGATTTGATTATATTATGACCCCTTAGACTCATATATATAGAAAGGATGTCTTATGATTTGTATCATCCCAAAATTATTCATTTCTGTAATGTAAAGGAGGTTGCCCCCTCGAAGAGGGTTGATTTCTAAGTCGTTGATATATCTTTTCTATCATTTTGTGAGCTAGTTTCATAACATTATCTATTGAACAATGTCCCAAGAAATAATAAGGGGAAGAGGGCATGTCTGATGCTCCATACACAAGTGCATTAGGTAGCCTAATGTATGAAATGGTCTATACTAGACCAAACATTGCACATGCAATGGGAGTATTGAGCAGGTTTATGTCAAACCCAGGGATGAAGCATTGGACAATAATGAAGCATTGTTTCAAGTATTTTGCATGGCACTAGTGATTATGGTCTGTGCTACCAAGGAAGACCAAGATTGGGTAGAGTTTTGGACATCAGTGGCTTCTGCTGATGCACATTGGGTTGGAGATCTAGATGAGAGAGGATCTACAAGTCGGTATCTGTTTAACCTATTTGGACGAGTAGTCAATTAGACGAGTAAGAGATAGTATATAGTGACCCTTTCAATCGTAAAGACATAATACATGACAACCACTCATGCAAGCAACGAAGAATTTTGGTTTCAGATAGTGTGTTCAAGTATTGGGTTAGTATAGCGAGCTATAAGGATACACAGTGATAACCAACATGAAATTATTTTGGCAAAGAAAATTGCTTATCATTCAAAGACAAAGAACATTAATGTTTAATATCACTTTGTGAGAGATATGGTTCAGGACAAAAGGGTGTTTCTCGTAAAGGTGGACACTTTAAAGAATATTAGATATGCATTGATGAAGTCCATGAGCACTGAGAATTTTTCTTCGTGTAGAGATACAAGTAGCCATTGTAGGTTGGACTAGTGACTAAGCTCTCCTTTGACCCCTTGTGTGGAAAGAAAACAAGAAGTGGGAGAATTTTGGGTCTGTGTTATATTCTTTCCAATGTGTGTTATCTCTCATATTGGGTGTGTGTTACTTTTTGACCCTATATCAAGTGTGCAAACCTACCTATGGTTTTGCACATAGTTTTGGGAATGATGGTTTTATGCCCAAGGTATCTTGTAGATCCAGTCAAGGGAACTATGGTTATGCTCTAATCTAGGGTTAATGGATTGGGGTTTATGGATGTTTCAGAATCTATATATATGTATTGTAACATTCAAAGAAATAATAAAAAATAAATCTGATAGTCTTAGTTTTGGGATCCAAGGAAAAATATATGTGTATATTTGTTTTATGTTTTATGTTCTCTCCATTTTTATTTTCTATTTTTAAGAATTCGTTTGCAAGTAATTTCTGTATATGGTTAAAACCTACAAAAGTTGTATGCAAACCAATGGTAACAGGTTATAACCTTAGTTCACATGATGACTCTCTCGTAGTAAATCAACCAGAATAAATGTTTATGATTGGGAGCTTACACTATCTTAGAGTGAGAAGAGCATACATAGTGCATGCAGTTGGAATTGTTCAACGATTTCAAGCAAATCCTTAACAAGTGCATCTCCATGCAGTCAAGAGAATATTCAAGGACCTGCAAAGCACTCAATATTATGGCCTATGGTATCCCAAACATGCATATTTTTCTCTTCGTGCTTACATAGATGAAGATTCACGAGGTAATGTTGATGGTCGAAAAATTACTAGTGGAGGAGCATTCTATTTCAAGCCCTTCTTGCTATCATGGTTCAACAAAAAACAAAGCTTCATTGCTTTATCTACTATTGAAGCATAATGTGTTTCTGTTGCATCTTGTTGTACTAAACTTATATGGATGATGAAAATATTGTAAGATATTCAAATCACTTGTCCTCAACCTATACCTATTTTGTGTGATAATACTAGTGCCATAAGTATTTCTAAAAATCCTTTCATCCAATAAAAAACCAAGCATATTCCAATAAAATATCACTTTCTGAGAGAACAAGTACATGCACAAAAGATCAAACTCGAGTATGTTCCCTTAAAAGAACAAGTTGTAGATATATTTGCAAATCTTCTTCAACATTATTCCTTTGAATATCTCAAAGATAAAGTAGGAGTGGCCTCTGCTTCATCAGTTCATTAATTATTCTAATAGATCTTTCATATTCAGAGGGAGTAATAAATATGTTTTTTTGATATTACCTCCCATGGTTGTTTTAATATTCATATTGTTTATATTACTGACATTATACCTGATGTAGTAACAATTTTCATATGTTAATATTATGAAGGAGAGTCGCGTGTGTTTCTCTATGATTGAGACACAGTGGGACATACTTAGGGAAAGCCTTTGATATGCATCATATGGTTATTATTTTACATTTTGGTCCTGATGTTGATTAGTGCTACTTATAAATGATATTTTCTTATGATGGTTTATAAGTTGATACAATATGACATTAATGCTTTAATGAACTGCTAAAGACATATGTTGTTGAAGTGTTTTTTGTCATAGTTAATGTTATGGTGTAGATATATTATGGTTTCTGATAGTTATTGATGACTATCATGCTATTATTGAGGTCTTTTGTTTTGATTATAAATTTCATACTTGGCTCTTAATGTAAAGGTCATCTTAAGACCTATGTTATAAATCATTGTAAAATTTAGTAATAGACTATTGTGGTCAAGTTATGTAATCCCACCATTTTGGGAATGTGATGTAATGTTGAGTCAAATATGTGACGCCACTATGTTGGGTGATCAATGTAAACATGAGTTATTTTTTACAGGAAAAATAATTTCTAATTGAGTCATAGAGTCATGTACTTGCTTCTATATCTTTAGAAATTCAACATGTTCTTAGGCAGAGCATGATCAATATTTAATGTTCATACTTAGCAAATTAGATCTATGACACTCATGTCAACAAAGGAAGAGAATCATTCATTCAACATTGGTCAACCCTTTTCCCTTAATGTCAAAGGGGGAGAGAAGCTTGAAGCTTGGTGTTTGAGAGACTTGGTATATCTACAGATGTGTTAACAGGTATCTATAAGTGGTGGTGACCAAACACCAAAGTGGTTTCGATCGAATAAAAAGGGGGATATTGTTGGCATTACAATAAATGTTTTGTCTTGGTTGAAAACCTACTTAATAAAGATGTCAACATGGTAATAGTAGGATAAGTATTCAAGCGAGGGCATATGTGACAAAAATATTGGAAAAAGTAATATCAGTTCAAAGATAGAGGAATGATAGATATAAAGTATAAATAAGTATACATGGGTTCTGAGAAGAAAATACACATAAATACACGAGAATGGTAAAGAAAAGTCATGTACAGTCTCCGCACCATAGTATTCTTAATACCATGGGTATTTACGATGGTATTGGCCCATAGTAATGAGTGCGACAATGGAATTTGATACCATCAAAGAATACCATAAACATAATTATGGAATTTACCTAAGGTATTGGCTAAGGCCTAAGCTATATAAGGGGATGGAGATCAAAGTGCTATGTGTGCATGATTTGGTTTATTGATGAATTATTTAATCTAAAATAAGTGTGCATTCGAGATTGTGATGATGGACCAGATGTTATAGATCCGAAATGGCTACACATTGAATAATTTGCTTATGGGTTAATATATTTGCGATGATGATGTTGTCATGTGTGTCTTTTAGAGTATGTGCTGAGATTTGGGTTTTATTGATGATATGTTGTGCAATAAAGGTATTATTCAGTAGTTATAGATATATAAGCAATTTTTCTTCAAAAAGATCATGTACATATGCAAATCGTATTTTGGGTAGTAATGTATTCATTTTGTAGGCGAAATATCTATACCTGGATATGCCTCCTCAATGATACATACATACACGAAAGTGTCTTACGAGGGTTGTGTAAATATGTTAGGGTTTTGATGTAAATTATGTTTGATCAGTATTGTTGTGTTTCTTGTTTGTTGATGAAGTCTTCCATGATGATCTATGTTTGACTGTGTTTATTGGGGTTGAACCAATTATGTTATGAAATACTGAATAGTAGTGATTCTTCTATGAGATGACCTATATTTGGTTAAGAAATTTGTGACATGATCATTGTGTTTGAGTGATTGATTTCAGTAGTGTAGTGGTTCAGTTTCAAGGTTCACTCTTTTTAGATCTCTACATGGGTTACCTTAAGATAAAACATTTATATACGCATGTATGTCACATAATAATAATGTGTATATTATGGCATAAGCTTGAATAGGTTTTAAGGTCACAAGATCATGTTTTTGTAATGAAAAATAGGTGGTCTGACATTATAATGAAGGGTATACAATGAATTGAAATGATCTAGTTGCTTTGGTTGTTTGAGATTCGATATTTGATTTATTCAATGATTTAGTGATTAATTTGGTTCAGTGATTTGATATAGTGTTGGTTTTAGTATTGTTGTCCAATATTTGGAATGGAGCCAGTTTGAACTGTTATGAAAAGTGATCCACAAAGAACAAAGGATAAGGCGGTTGTAGCTCCCTTCTAGTAGAAGTTGAAAAACAAGAGAAGGTTGTAGCCTTCTATAGATGGGATCCTACGTATTGCTATGAGTCTGCACCATTAGAAGTATTATAAGAAATTACTCTTTATAATAAAAGAAGAAGACAAAGACAAAAACAATAGTGGTTTTTTCCTACATTGTGTTTCCACCTAAAAATCATGGTGTTCATGTGTTTATTGTGTGTAATGAGTTATTTTGTTCTTACTAAACATGATTACTATTTGGTTAATGTTTAATGAAGCACTGATAGACTGGATCAAGTTAAATAGATGATGAATTAACTGAAAAAGTTAGTGAAATAGATATATCGGCATTCCTACATCACAGTCGCGTACATAAATCTGAATAATAAAAATAAATTTTATCTAGTTTAAAATATTGATTCACCAACCCCTCCCCCTTATTATTTTTCTAACATGTGCATGTTGGTATGTGGGTATTTTCTCATCATTGGCATGGATTTTTCCAAGGTTCTCCAGTGGATTTTAGCCTAGCCTTTCCATGTTTCGATAACCATGGTGTGATGGGATTGTCCTTAGTTTAATCGTTTGATTGTCAGATGGTATTGAGAATCTGGGCTGAGGTGGTCTCGGGAAATTTCCCAAAGGCATAGGAATCCTTTGACTAGTAACAATGCGATACACAATAACGCCTTAGGGATGAGATAATAACATTCCTCAAGGATGGTGAAGAACTTCTGAAGCATCCAAGCTTGGTTTTGTTTTGTGATCTCAAGGCCATTTAGGTGAGATCAGGATATAGTGAGAGTGGAGGTGGCTTAACCTCTGGATTCCCTTGGATTTTTATGGATTGGTTTATCCCATGAGATCACACATTCATGCTTCAAATATGGCACAGTGGTGATTGGCTAAAATAAAGATCTCACTCATCCAATATATTTTCTGGTGGGATGTGGAAGTCTTGGAGCTAGTTGGTAATTGCCTATGGTTAAAACCAACTAAGTTTCTCTTGCTTTTGTTAAGGGAATGTACTGGTTATTATGTAGCTTTAATGATTTTTCTCTTATGGTTATTTATCTAATATATGTTAGTTATAAGCACGGTTTTACGAGAGATCTTAATCATTGCTATTTTCATGTTTTCACTAACAACTAAATAAATAATGAATGCAAGACTTAATTAGTGTTAATAAAATAAATTAGAGAAGGTAGTGGCCCTTCACGTTAAACCTCAGATAATTTTTCAGTCCCTTATGTTCAGAATTACATTCATGACCTATAGGTTTCATATCCTCCAAGTGTTTGACAAAATGTGAGTCATCACTAGATATGGCCAAGTCAAGTCTTGGTTGTAGTTTTTGTTCTATAAGAATTGTCTTCATTTCTTTTATGACTTCGAGATGTTTCATAGTTTTCTGGGTAGAGGCTAAGTTTCACACTTAGCAAATAGCCTTAATTCTCGGAGTAACTAGCACGTCACTGGAATAAAGAGGCCACAGTCACACTTATATAGGAATATGGGAATGACAGGGAACCCATAGTCACATGGAGGCCTTCACAAGGGAGTGATTGGGGCTCTAGGTTAGGAAAAAGTTGATTTGTCTCACGTATTGGACACTTGGAGGGGTTGGGTTAATTCTGGGAGTCTTGTGGTACCGGAGGGAATCCAGTAAGGTCTAGTTGTGTTGACTCCATTTCTTTAAGGTCATCTAGGAGGCTAAGCCATATTATAGTATCCCCTAATCTTATGCTTACCCTGGTAAGCCGATGAAAGTGGGTAAATGTGAGAAGAAGCAACGTTAAATGTCCCATAGAAAGTGAGCAAAAAATGCACATAATGCTCATCTTCTATAATATAGAACGATACTTATCCTTCTCAATGGCTTTGACCTTTCCCTACCACACCTCTCAACTCTCGATAGAAATTCGAGCATGTGTCATACTAAATCAGGGCACCCGTTGTGAATGAAGTTGCATACCGTTCGTTCAACCACACCGTCAAGATATATATAAATATGAATAATATGTTATACTTCAACTAAATTTATAATATTATAATAAATTTAATATAATCATACATATATGTTTACTATAAAATAAATAAAATTAATAAAAATATAAAAATATAAAAATAAGAGTTATATTTGGAGAAAAACTTATAATACTAAGATGAATTATTAATCATAAATATCAATTTAGAAGTATTTATGTAGTTAAAAAATATTTCAATTAGGTATAATTATAATAAAAAAATAGGGAATGTGACTTAGTCTATTTATAATTATATTATATCATATTGTCTTATAATCATATATATATTATAGTTCTATTCTTATATATAAGTGTTTTTATTTTTCATTTACGGAAAAGTTATATATGAAATATAAATTTAAGTTATTTAATATGGATATTCAAATATTTTATTTCATTTATTAAGATACTTTATGTTTTTAATATATTTTTTTATAAATATTAAAGTTAAACTCAACATAAAATGAGTTAGATATCATGTAATACTAGTACAAGGACATTAAAAATATTAGTGTGGGTGACATAGTTGAAAGCTTCATAAATATAACTAAAAAAACTATTGCAACATGAATAATGTCTTACGAACGCACACATTTACCTTATGAAAAGGTTATGGGTCAACTTTAACTTGAGGGAAAAAAAGAATTACACATGTTATGGTAAAATAGACCATTTACTAAATAAAATTTATTTATATATAAATGAATGTTATAAATCATAATTAGGTAACTTATTATGGAGGAACTTATTATAATTGGAATAATCTCAAATCCCTAGTAAATTGGTGGTTGGGAAGCCAAGTGACATGAATCTAATTTTTTAAATTTATTGAAAGTAATGGACCATTTTGGTAAATAAAATTTCTTTATATATAAATGAAAGTTATAAATAATAATGAGGAACTTATGATGGAGGAAGTTAATAGAATTGGAATCATCTATAATCCCTAGGAAATTTGTGGGTGGGTAGCTGCATAGGACGAATCTAATTTTTAAAATTTATTAGAAGCCAATGCAAACTAACACCCTCTAAAACAATACAACTATTAATAAGCATTGATACTAAGCATATGCTTAGCATATTCCTTTGAGAATCAATCTAGGCCCTCAATAAACAAATTTAAAAAAAAGGTAAACAAATCCTCATCCACCTTAAGTTAAAATAAGAATCCTTCGACAATTAATAATTTTTATTTTATTAAGTATCAATGAATTTGTGACTCCATATAAACATGACTTAAAATCAAGCTCCAAATTCAAGATTTTATGTAAGGAGTCACATTGATTTTTTTTATTACTATATTGTAGTAAATATTATTTTTGTTTATTTTTAATGTAATTCACTTGGTAATATCTCTTTGATAATGGATTATTAAAGACTTCTACAGCAAAAAAAAATGAATAAATTACAAATCTACTTAAAAAAAAACCTCTTAATCAAATAAGATTTTTTTTTTTTTATATAGTATCATTGAAATATTTTATTTATAATTTATATTTTACACATTAAATTGTTAATAGATGACTTAATAAAATTCTCTTTTACACAACCATGTTGAAAAGCTTGGAATTGCTGGCTTATCATAATAGTGTTGTATCATCTTAGTGTACTAGAGTGTTGTATCATCTTAATGTCCTCTTAGCCAATGTCTAACTCTTCACTATTTTATGTTATAGAATATACTGAGGGTTCATAACATAATCAAATATGTGGTTTTAGTAAATCTCATCTAAAAATAAAAATATCAAATCAAAATTCAGTTATGTTCTAAAAAATTAGCTTAATAGTTTATTACTAATTGTAAAACTGTTTGATGTGTACGGCACATACAGATTGTCCCCCGAGGATGCAGATGGTGCTGCGGACTGCTGCATTACCGGCCCCAATGGAGAGTGCATCACAATGTCCTGCCCTGAGGACGCAGATGGTGCAGCCGAGGGGCACGTTGGTGCATCAGACGGTGGTCACCGCTAGATAGAATAATTGTGCTAGGTTTCGGTGCAGACTTGGATCTATATAAAGTACTGCATTACTGTTTAGGTTAAAATAAGAAGTGCAAAAGCATTCATTATTTTATAGTGTAAAGTACTCCATTACTATTTAGGTTCATTATTTTATAGTGTCAAGAATTCCATTACTTTTTAGGTTTGTTTGGGAGCTGATAACAAGTGCAATAATATTCATTATGTTATGCGTTAGGTCATTTTGAGATTGATCTGTTAAATATATTGCCTTTAGATGATTGATTTTGTTAAATGTTAATATCTATTTGTGTGTCTTTATAATAGGTTTTCGCGACTTTGTTCAGTGGTATATTAAAGGTTTTAATGTTTATTTGTCTGTTTTCTAAATATTTTTGAATATATGGTTTTTTATTTAGATTCATAGGTCTCCGAACTGTGAAGCGAGATTAAACAATAGTATAAATTTTCATTATAAGGGAAGAAATGTATAATTTATTGTTTTTAATTGTTTTAGATTTAATATAGATTCATTTTAACTTTAAATTTATAAAGTATTTATGGTTCAAATTTATTGAAAGTGAAAACTTTTTTTAGAATGCAAATTTTGAAGAATATTTGATTCATTTAGGAAAATGATAAATCCTAAGTTTATAGGAATTTATAATGGTTATTTAAAGATTTGATATATTTCAATATTTGATAAATTAGAGATTAAAATGGATATATACTAGTTCCTTGTACTCAAAATTGATTGGAATATATATATATATATACACACACCCAATTCAATGTTGACTATAAAAAAAAGTTAAGCATCTTTTTAGTTTTAAGCAATTTTTTTCTTTTTGTGGGTAGATTATGTATATATTGACAATGAAATATTTTATTGAATATGAGTATTGAATTATTTTATATAAATGCATATTTTCCATACTAAAATGTTTTAACTATAGTTTTTTTCGGATACATTATACATATAGTTGTCATTAAAACATGTTTTTTTAGATTGTTAATATATTTTTAAATATACACTGAAGTAGTAATAGCAAGTTTTATATATATATATATATATGAAATATTTGCCTAAATATTTTTATTTCAACTTAATGTGGATTAAGTTTTTTTTGACCTTTTTTAATTTGTTTAATTGACGAAAGGAAATCTAAAGATCATGTGTTTACTGTTAATGTTTATCAAGGGTTGTAATGTGTTACAAGTTTTTATAGGTTGCCTTTACTTTTAGTAAATTTATAAAAATATATTCATGCCAAGTGATGTTTGTGAACCAATTTCTTAGGGATTTGATAATATTCCAATTAGAATAAGTTGCTCCATCATAAGTTGTCCATTATTATTTATATCATTCATTTATATATAACCAAATTTTATTTAGCGAAATAGTCCATTACTTTTAATAAATCTAAAAGAATAGATCTGTGACAAGCGCTTGGGACCCACCAATTTCATAGGGATTTGATATTATTCCAAATATAATAATTTCCTCCATGATAAGTTTCTCAATACTATTTATAACATTCTTTTATATATAAAATAAAATTTTATTTAGCAAAATGGCTCATTTTACAATAACATGTGTAATTCCTTTTCTTTCTCAACTTAATGTTTACACATAACCTTTTTATAAATGATTAATAAGGTAAATGTGTGCATTGGTCACACATTCTTAGTGTGTAGCAATAGTTTTTTTGTTATATTTATGAATTGACTATATCAACTACATTAATATTACTAATGTGGTTGTACTAGTTTACTTAATGTTCATATCAAGTTTTGTTATTATTATTTTTGAAATGCCACATATGAACTCTATATTAAAAACAAAATAAATTATTCTTCTACAACATGTTAAGGATTAGGAAGCAATCTAATCTCTTGTACTTTATAGATATACAATTGATATAAAATTATTTAATTGAAGATTGAATTTGATTTTTTTTAAACATAAAAAATATATTTATGTTATAATCTAAAGTGAAAATGTAAAAAAAAAAATTATATTCAATTACTTTATCTTTTTATATAAAGTTTATATAACATTGAAATATTTTAATTAGGGTTATGAATTATTATTTTTGTTCATATAATTTTTTTGAATTATTATCTGTAAAGTCTATTTAGTATGGAATGAATTACACATGATGTAAAATATATATTATTATCATTTCAGATTGTAAATGTCAACTCTATATTTAGTGAAGGGATTATACATCTCCTAAAGTAGGGAATTGTAGAGGAAACTAGAGATGTTTCACTATAAATTGGTTTATCTCTGTATATAAATATAACATCTAAATAAGGTGTAAATTGAAGTTCCCTATTCCTTGGATGCGGTGCTTGTCAAAGAATAGGTGGGGGCATAATGCCACAAGGCCAACATGTATTAATGGAGGGACATGGTGTTCAGTGTTGTAGATAGCATGCAACAATTTCATTTGAAGCTAATCGTTTAAATGATTATTTTAGGTGGAGATGCAGCTCATGGATGAAGATTCATGGTTGTTGAATGGTGCACTATTCATTACTATTAAAGGGCCACATCCTTGTTGGATAGGGAATGAATGAATGTAATCTCATATTGCAAATAAGAAAAATTTTGTGTCATGGTTTCAGTTGACACTAAAGATATTATGTGAAAACCAATTATTGGAAGTAATGCTCGCCTGACTTCTAAGTTGTCATGAGGTGTATGTGTATGACTTCCCGGGTTATTAGTTGTATCAATTACTTTTAGCATTCTTGATGCAGGGCAAGACGCCTGCAAACCAGGATCATTCACACAATCACCATGCTTCCACCAGCTAATTCAGCCATAACCTTTTTAAAGTGGTCTTCACAACAATTTCATAACATGACACATATCAAAATCTTCAATACCATAATACTCTGAGCCAAGACTCTGCCGTCGACAAGCACCCCAGGCATGGCGCTACTACTTTCCATATGTATGCGTTCTATGCATAATCATTAACTTCACAGATGTATTAATTGCCAGCAAAATAATAAAGGGAACTCTGACTCGGTAAAGGCGGAGATGTCATACAAATTTTCAAATGATGAAGTTGTTGACAAGCGAATGGGAATCGCTCGACCGCTTTCAATCATATCCCGCCACTGTGAAGCACATCTTTACATTCCAGTCAACACTTCTCCAACACTGCGAATTCTTTACCCCGTCGAATTCACCATACACGGTTTGGACATGCGAACAGGCAGCGTAACACCATGCAATTCTGTCAACAAAACCCCACGGACAGCGTTGCTAACACAGAGATATATATGCAATTATAATATTCATAAAGGTTCAAATTCTTTCCACGCACTTGAGTCAACGCCGAGGAATTCAGTTCCAAAGGATTCAATACACATGATTACATATATCCACGCTTGCAGGGCGGTGTTAATATGTCTGGTTATATATATTAATTTCAAACAGCGATGCATGCATGAGGTTCGAACTTATACTCCACGATTACCCAACAACATTAATAGACAGACTTTCCACACGCCATAAAATTAAATTACTGAAATTAATTTATGTGAACAGAGTTTACTCTGTCATGGAACCGTAAAGTCGAAGCCACAGCATAATGAAACGAGGATATAATGTAATTCGTTACCAATCGTTCTGCGCTCATCATATCAGTTGCATACAGGCATACATGCTACTAATAAACCATATGCATATATATCATTTAAACAAACCAATTTACTTACAAACTGTGTGGCCAAATAAGTAGAATTTGATGGCCCTTACAACTGCCCGGAGGCTCTCAACCAGAACCCTCTCTATCTCTCTGATAAGATGAGAGCTCAACTGCCCCTTTATTTATAATAATAATGGATACATGCATAGGAATAGATGAGGCTTAGAAAAAGTAGGCTTTTTCCTTTTTTTACACAGTGATTTAAATCTTGAAGCTTTTCTCCATTCTTATCCTAATTTAACTGGAAAAAACATAGCAATCCTATCCCAAACAACAAAATACTAAAGATTATCACACACCCTCTTTATTCCACATTTACAAATGAGGATGGTCTTGATGCTCCTGCATCATACAGCCAACCTTAAAATTAATCATGATCTCCTAATCATGTGTTGGGATCTGTGTATGCCTGGATCCCACACCTTGTGCTGCAAGTTTCCATTTGCCGCTGCTTTTGTCTGTTGTTCTTCTCTAGGTCTCCATACTTTATGCTGCTTCGCTCCACTAGCTGCACTTTCACAATCTTCTGCCGTCTTTCTTTTACTGTTGCCTCTGCTGCTTCTCTTCCTTGCTGATGTCTTCCTTTGAGACCCTTTCAACATGATTCTTCTGATTAAATCAATTTATTTGTCTAATAAGTCTTCAGACTACTGACTTCTTGCCTCTATGCTTGTTTCTATTCTGACTGCCACCCGATCATCCATACCCTCTTGTCTTCTAGAACAGAAAACTTCTTCTCTCCTCAACTGAGTCAAATGTTCTGCACCAATACCTGCACTCACAAACACTTTTTAGAATAAAATTCATAAGGCCTCAGTGCCTTATGTCCCTCTCCCAGCATTTTAATGTACTGATTACTCAATCTATCCTCAGTATCATCTTCTTCGAGAATGCATCTGTATTCTGGTTCATAAACCTCTTCATCTTCATTCATCTCTGCCTTTATATTCTGAATTCTTATCCTCTGTACTTCTAGTCTCTTCTCTAGAACATTTAACTCCTGCCATAAATCTGTCATCTCCTTTGAGAAGATTTCTGTGCAATCTTCAATATTTTCACAAGCCCAACTTTTTGTTGTTACCATCTCATCACCTGCATTCATACATAAACTTTCACCAAGTTCAACAGTTTCCAATGTTTCTTCACTTATCCCTGCTACAGACTGATTCACTTCTTTAGCATTTATAAGAATTTCCTCTTGTGCTGTAACAGTTTCACAAGATGGCACATCCTCCTCAACACCTGCAAACATACACAACTCATCAGTGTTAAAACTACAAGACTTTTTAGTTCTGACTTCTTCCTTCAACACTTTCCTTTTAATATATCTGCATGTGGGATTTTCAACCTCCAACTCTGGCACAAGAACTCTAAGTCCCTTTTTCAACAAGGCAATCAGAATTTGCCTCAACCTCCTCTGCAATTGTTTCCAGATCACTCTCTTTCCCTTCAGTGGAAAGATCCATTTTCCTTTCTGCTTTTCCTGTTCCTGCAGCCGTTCTTCCAGTATCTGTAACTGTGCCTTTATTTCTGCAATCTCTGTTTCTCGAACTCCACCAGTCACCTCATCTCTGTGGCATTTCTCTGAACCTCTTCTCTCTCCTTTATGACTTTTAGTAGCCTGCTCCATCGCCATAAGTTCTTCAGCTATGCATTGCATGAAGCCTCTACCACAGCAAGCTCTCTTGCTGCCACTTACCTCACTAATCCTTTCCTCTGAATCAGGCCTTTTGGTAACCATAGTTCCTCTGCTGGAACCTTTTGAGCATCCTCCACTGCTCATGTAGGCTTCCCCCATCTGCAACTTTATTCAACCTCTGTTGAATCTTTAGGTTCTGCCACATTCACTTCTCCTTCTTCCCGCTGAGATCTGTTCACTATTCCTGTAAATCAATATTCATCAATCCCAAAAATCATCACATGCAATTAACGAAAAAACACTTAACCTTCAAAAAGAGCTGCTCCGACTCTGATACCACTTGATGCAGGGCAAGATGCCTGCAAACCAGGATCATTCACACAATCACCATGCTTCCGCCAGCTAATTCAGCCATAACCTTTTTAAAGCGGTATTCACAACAATTTCATAACATGACACATATCAAAATCTTCAATACCATAATACTCTGAGCCAAGACTCTGCCGTCGACAAGCACCCCAGGCATGGCGCTACTACTCTCCATATGTACGTGTTCTATGCATAATCATTAACTTCACAGATGTATTAATTGCCAGCAAAATAATAAATGGAACTCTGACTCGGTAAAAGCGGAGATGTCATACAAATTTTCAAATGATGAAGCTGTTGACAAGCGAATGGGAATCGCTCGACCGCTTTCAATCATATCCCGCCACTGTGAAGCACATCTTTACATTCCAGTCAACACTTCTCCAACACTGCGAATTCTTTACCTCGTCGAATTCACCATACATGGTTTGGACATGCGAACAGGCAGTGTAGCACCATGCAATTCTGTCAACAAAACCCCACGGACAGCGTTGCTAACACAGAGATATATGTGCAATTATAATATTCATAAAGGTTCAAATTCTTTCCACGCACTTGAGTCAACGCTGAGGAATTCAATTCCAAAGGATTCAATACACATGATTACATATATCCACTCTTGCAGGGCGGTGTTAATATGTCTGGTTATATATATTAATTTCAAACAGCGGTGCATGCATGAGGTTCGAACTTATACTCCATGATTACCCAACAGCATTAATAGACAGACTTTCCACACACCATAAAATTAAATTACTGAAATTAATTTATGTGAACAGAGTTTACTCTGTCATGGAACTGTAAAGTCGAAGCCACAACATAATGAAACGAGGATATAATGTAATTCGTTACCAATCGTTCTGCACTCATCATATCAGTTGCATACAGGGATACATGCTACTAATAAACCATATGCATATATATCATTTAAACAAACCAATTTACTTACAAACTGTGTGGCCAAATAAGTAGAATTTGATGGCCCTTACAACTGCCCAGAGGCTGTCAACCAGAACCCTCTCTATCTCTCTGATAAGATGAGAGCTCAGCTGCCCCTTTATTTATAATAATAATGGATACATGCATAGGAATAGATGAGGCTTAGAAAAAGTAGGCTTTTTCCTTTTTTTTACACAGTGATTTAAAGCTTGAAGCTTTTCTCCATTCTTATCCTAATTTAACTGGAAAAAACATAGCAATCCTATCCCAAACAACAAAATACTAAAAATTATCACAACCCCTCTTTATTCCACATTTACAAATGAGGTTGGTCTTGATGCTCCTGCATCAATTCTAGATCCATGATGTAGAAGTATCATGTATTCTTATATATGTAATCTTTGTGAGATCAACAAAATTTTTGTGTGATTTGTGTTGTGTGAACAATGTCTATCTCTCTTTATTTTCTAACATGTATCAGAGTCAGTTCTAGATTTTCAAAAAAAAGACTATGAAATTATAAAAACCCCAAAATTTTGTTATTGTAAATAAATAGGATAATAAGTTGTGTTGTGTGAGCAAATTATATTATTATTTTTTGTTTGTAGATTTGTTCACCGTATGTTTTTGATGGAAGCCCAGAGATAAAAGACTTTATGGAGGCCATGAGATCTGTTTGATTATTGGTCATGGAAAAGAGGTTTTGCATGTAGCCTAGAAAATTTATCATGTGAGGATCTATGTTGGAGGATATCCAGATTTGTGCTTCACTTGATGTGAAAGAGAAATTCGGCCAATTAAGGAGACGTGGGAGTTCATTCGAAATTGGAAAGGAGTCGTTCACCAGTCCATGATCTTTACATTCGTCACCCACGCTTATCGTAATCAGGGATGTCATGGACAAATTTGAATACGATGACGGTCAAAATTTGCTTCAACGATCAACCAAAACAAAACAATATTTTCTTTAAGATTTTGAAATCCGTGCAATGGTTTTGCGATTGTGCTAATGGATCTCTCTCCCTCTATCCAGAAGCATTGTTTTCGCTGTTGTTAAAACAGTGTGGATTATGTGACCAGTTTCGTGGATCTCTGTGTCGAAGTATTATCCATGACAGTTTAGAGACTGGGATCTATCATTATCCAACAACCATCAAATATCGAGTTTAGTGGTTTGGGCAGCATTTTTTTGTGTGCACCGGGCCGTTCCGGCACAGTAATAGCAGCCATCGACGTTATATAGCGGAGCAAATGTCATCATTGCTTTGCTCTAGAGGGTGCCCATGCCTTGCTATGTTATGACTTGAAGCAAAAGAGGACCGCATTACATTTTGTTTATGAAATTGTTCTCAGAGCCGAATATTTCTAGAGGTTAAAAATGTGGCGGTGAAAATCTTGGGAGGTGGTTGATTGTTGAATTCTTAGGGCTTGCTGATCACTTTATTATAGATATTTTAATATAGTGTCGGTTATGTGTTTGTGTATGTAAGTTTGCGGTGTGAATTGTAGTATGTTATCATACTGTGTAAAAATTAAATGATGTAGAACAATTAAGAACAACCTAACTATCTAACAGAATAATGTGAATCTTAGGGTCACATGTAGTTTTTAATAAGGTTATGTTAGTGTGACATGTCACCCTCTACAACATTGAGTACATTACAGGGTATTTATACAAGGTCAATTTGTAGAATTGTGTGTTGAAGAGATTTTGTACCTATAATGCTATTCTAGATAACTAGTGAATATAGCGGAAGCTCATATATTCAACATATGGTGGAAGTTCAATAAGATGGTTTAGTATGGAGACCCATTGAGGTCTGGTAGGTTGAGAACATAGAAAATTGTAGCGGAGAAGCTTTTAGCTCAAGGGTGAAATTTAAGGGGTTTTATATTTTGGAAGGGATTTTTTTTATAATACACCCATTTACTATAGTTAGCCCAACATTTATTTAAAAGATAATTATTTATTACAATTTATCCATAAAAAACTGATAAACCATGCAAAGCCTTGGACTCTAGATTTGATTGCAATCCCACAATTTTCTGGGTTGTGAGGTTAGATTTGCTTGCAATTACCTTATTCTCTAGTTTGGGAGGTTGCATTTAGTTGCAATTGGCCTGATTTCCTCTTTTGCAAATCTAGGGCAGAGATTCACCTCTATAAATTCTGTTGTCCCCATTCCTCAGTTCGTGACTTGTGACTTGTTGCAAGAGACTCAAGCTCCATTTTTGCAAGTAGTGACTTCTTTTCAAGCCTTTGTTCCAGCAGCAATAGCTATAGTTGATGCAGTAGCAAAGGCACAGGCAATGCTAGTGGTCGCAGAGGTAGAGGCTTCACTAATAGCACCATGGTAGTGGGACTATCATGTCTCCATTCGTGCATGTAGTGACTCATTTTCGAGTCTTCCTTGCAGCACTAATAGCTATGATTTGTCAATCAATCTAGTGCCAGTAGTCGCAGAGGCCGAGGCTTCACCAATAGCACCATGGTCTTGCATTACATGGGATCGAAGGTGGTGCATTGTGTTAGTTGTCACTCTACTTATTTGAATGTTGTATAACAATATCTGTATAGTTCTTGTATCAAGAGGAAGTCGGGATCATGGGTATTCTTTCTAGATTATGATAGTAGGAATTACTTTCAATTACATGCACACACAAGCTTGAACATTTCCGGAAAATCCTAGACACATTCCCCTATATCCTTTGCATCAAATCTCATCTCACAAACATATTAAAAATACCTAAAGTATAGTGGAACATAGAGTGTCATTGTTGTTCCTGAGCTAATGTCAAGTCTGCCACTTATTTTCTACTAATTCCTTCTACTTTTTGTTGTTGTTCACAAACTCACGTTACAGGTAAGAGACTTTCATTGTCCATACTCTCAAATAAATCCCAATTAGTTTTCATTGTCTATACTCTCCAATAAATCCCAATTAATTAGAAGAGTAGCTGAGATTCACTCATGATGGAAACCAAGTATTCAAATTGTAATGGTATTCCTTATGAGGGTTTAGACTAGGGCCTAGAATACATAGCTACACCCACAAAAAGCACTTCAAAAACCATTCCTCTCATTAAGTTCCCAAATATGCACAATTTTATTTGTCAATGGTCTACTCTAGAAAGCCCAGATATGTCCCAAAATATGCTACCGTTAAGAGGGTTGAAAAATCATACAAGAAATTCAGTTCAAATTAGTACATGTAGATCCAAGGAGGTTGATAACATATATGCTATGAATTTTTTCTTTAATTAGATGCAAGAAGGATGAAATCCTGCCAAAAAGAAGGTTTCACTTATGCTAGAGACCTAGAAAATAAAACCCTCATATCGACCACAATAGTTTGCTTGAAGACTTGGCACAATTATACCTTGATTTCAGCCTTAAGAGCCATAGAATGTGTATAAATATTTCCAAGTAAGTATGGCTTCACACAATACTACCCAAATATTCCTTAGTTAGGGCATGTATCTTTCCTTAAGATAGTGAGAATCATCAACAATAATTTCAGAGTGAATTCTCTGAATCGTACCTTTTTCTTATTGGAGAACTAACTGAAATGGCTTCAAAGAAGATAAGCTTACTACTTTGAGAAAGAAAACTTCAACCTTTTGATTTATAGATAAAGATGGATCTTCACAAATATAGATTTGCTTTTACCATTTTCCATATTTTTAGTTTAGCAAACCAATTATATAACCCAAGTCTTCAACAAATCCTAACACACATCATCTATCCGAGTAGGTCTACCCAAATCACATTACCCTATCATCAAATATAGACACTGAGATATATTGACTGCTCAATAGATTCTGAATCTCAATAATAGATTTTATTCAAGGTTCAATATTCTAGATGAAGGTATTGTACTCATGGAAAATTGAAGCCCATACATCATCAAGATGTACCCTAACTATCGTACATAATCATACTAATAGTAATAGATTATGACTTCTGAGGATATCAAAGAAACTCCTTTAATATTCTATACAAATGTAGACATATCGAAAATAATTTGTAAACCTTAGTAGAATTTCTTAAGCTATCAAGCAAGCCTTCAAACATATGATCAGAAATTATTCCATCTTTCATCTTTTTCCACATTCATCTTCCCATATGAGCTATCAACATTGTAAATCATCTGTATAGAATTTTGACAAATATTTCTCAAAGTCAAATCCTAGGCAGCACCAAGAACATCGACTCTCAACCTTGATGTGCATTATACTACTCTACAATCATTATTTCAAAACTATCTATTCACTAGTACTAACTCATGTATAATGATTATGATATATCTCAATGTCAAGTCTTCCATAATTCCCAGCCTTTGCAAAAGGCATACAACACCTACTCTCACCAAATGTAACTATGTGGAAGTGTTGTCAATAGAATATGTTGAGAAGCAATTGAAGTGACCTTTCGAGCTATTTCTTTACAAAGTTACTTGATATTTTAATCTCCAGAAGGGATATAGCAAGATTCAATAGTGGTAAGCCACCAATCAATTATGGATGATCAAATGAACAATGTAATCATCATAGTGTTCCAAAAGTGATCTCCACAAGATGAAAAGCTTTTGAGAGACTACCTCAGCTTACATTCTATAGATATCAGCCACATAGGTATTTAGACTTATAGAATTAGATCTTGAAAGATTAACATGATGCAAGGGTGTGATCAAATTAAACCCTATATGATTTTCTAAACACTTCTATAATTTATCATCACCCTCAGAATTGTTGCATTTATACTAACATCATATACTAGTAGCTACAAAGTTTACTATGCTAAGGACCGATCCTTGTCAACATTACTTTTATGCAAGGTTCTTGTGAGATTATAACCCAAATCTAGGAGATATATCACAACTACTGATTTCAGGGCATTATGATAACAACATATCGCAAGAGCAAGTTGTCCTTGACTAGATTCTAGTTAAGACAACTTCAAATAATAATCACAGGTGTGACATTTATTAATATTAAGTTAATGACATATAAATTATGTTATACTATGAGGTTACAATGGTACAATTATGTTATACTACGAGGTACCAAAGATGCGACAAATGTTGTTGGTCTTAATGTAATGAAAATTATTAAAAACGCACCACTACAACTTAGGTGGAGTCACCTTCGACATCTCCACTATGAAATTTTCATGGTGATAAATTCGAGGTGAAGGAAAAAATATTGTTCAGTCATTGTGTTTGACACTTAGAAAGAAAAATAAAGAAGCACACGAGTGCCATAACTCTTCGAGACTTCATTTAGAATGTGAGAAGGAAAGGAGAGTTATATCTTTCTTAGTGGAGACTGATAAATATTAATTGTCTCTAAAAAGGATTAGATTAAACATGAATGTCACAAGACCCAAGTTTGAAGAGCTCAACACTGAATTGTTTTGAAATTCCATGCAAATACTGAAGAAATGTCTGGAAGGCGTAGGATAAACATAGACAAAATTGACGAAGTTGTATTGGAATATCGGGTATTCTTTTTTAATCTTGTTTGGGCTATGTTTTGTGGCTAGTTTCCACAAGGCAGTCGTTTTGTGACAAGTACTACAGCTGTTGGAAGTGTCCTTACTCTGACATTTGATCAAAAATAACTGTCTCATAGTTCTTTGTTGAGATCTAGTTCAGTGCTTAGTTTGGCATAGGTGAATACTGTAGTTTTATTTTGCTTGCTGCTTGAGTTAATATATTTTCCAAAGGGATTCCCAATTATATCACACACGTCTTCTTTTCAAATATTGTGTGGAATATTTTGGAAGCCTCAACCACACTAGTGTGGTGGTGATAAAAATTTGTTGGAATGGATTCTTGACACCATGGCTTCAAGAAGAATCCTGCTCTTTCCAAAAACCAAGATCTAATAGTTAAGGCTCTAACTCTCTCCTTTGAAGTTTTGAGATAAAATAGAAAGAAACCATCTGGAACATAAATTAGTGTAATAATTCTAGCCCAGTTTTTGGCTTATTTTTTATTACCATTTCTCCATTTTGCTAGATTCTGTTGAATTTGTAGATGTATATACATTATATATAATGGTGGAGCTTGTTTTTGGCTTTGTTCTAAGGTAATTATAAGGATTGTTATTTTCCAATTTATCTATAGTGAGGATAATATATTATACATGGTGCTTATTTTATTTTATTTCTAGTGCATGTGCTCCTACTTTGACTGCTTATATTCACATTGTTGTTTTCTAGCCCATGCTTGATCCTTAAGGTTTGTTGGACAAAATTTGAAGGGTGGAGCGTTGTTGTTGCTAGGACCTGGCCTTTGATTAAACAAAGGGCATTAGGTGATGTACTAAACACTTTTAGGTGAGAATCATCTTTTGTTTTTCATCCCTTTAGTGTATTATGACTTCTAGATTACTTATACCATGAATATTATACTTGGTTTGTGAAATCAAGTGATTTCATAGCTTTGCAATTTCTTACGAACCTAGTTTCCATGGAGTAATAAATGTAAAGTTTTATTTAAAATGTCTACTAATAATGTATACACTTTATCAAATTTCCCTTTAAATAATCCCAAATACTTTGTTTCTAGAGGAATCTATTAGAGGAATGGTTTTCCTCATACCTTCCATGATCTAGGTGCCCATCTACGAACATCTAACAAATGGTCTTGCTATTGGTAGTTTTTTGGTCATATACCATTGATAAATATTTTGGGGGCTTCCCACTCACTTTTTGAGGTTTTGATGCCCAATTATTGAGCATCTAGTTCAATGTGCAATTCCTCTTTCCAATGAGTTAAAGAAGACTTGAAATGGAGCAAGAAGAGAAAATTCACAGTCTTGGATTTTTCTTGGATAGTTTAGTCACTAGTATGCAAATTATCTTGGATTTTTCTTGCATAGTTTAGTCACTAGTGTGCAAACATATCTCAAGATACCTAGTGAAAACAACATATAGAGAAAATGTGGAAGTCAAAGAACACGGGAAAGTGGTGCAACACCCATAAAATATTTTGGCACAACAATGACAAAGTTATGGTCAACCATGGTCATTAGATGAGCTTAAATCCTCAAACTTGATTTAGTGTGAAGGACACCAGATCCCATGGATAGGGAAATAAAATGGATCGTTAACATAGAATACAATGTCACAATCACCATGCCAAAGGTCACTAGAGGAGCTTGGGGAAGGTGACTGTATATTCCACTTGCAAATGTAGGTGAAGGGGAAATCACTTTATGTCATTTTCATAGCAATGGTTAAGAGAATTTGATATTAGTTGAGGCTCTGTTCAGAATAGGGACTAATAGAGAAGCTAGAAATGAAAAGGAAATCCAAGATGGCTGCAGCAAAATTACAGGAATTTAGTAATTTGAGTAGTGAGATTCTAACATTGTTACTGCCATCCATACAAATTTAGGGGAAACAACAGCCTTTCGGGATGCAGAAGAAGCTTAATATATTAGTGAAAGCAAATTAATCAAGATATAGAGAGCCACTAAAGGACACATTAAACACTGCAAGTTGTCCAATTACATTGGACATAAGTAGTGTGGTAGCAACCCCGATCTCTGCAGAGAGGCACTCCTCTTATGTTTTGAAATGGTCCCTGCTGAGGTTGACAAGGATTCCTTTCTTATTATGTCTCTTCATCCTAATGAAAAGTCATTTTATGTTTTTAGTGTTCATAGTGGTCCTTGTAAATCTTGATCCAATGAGACGTAGCTGTTTAATTTATTTTTTCACAAGAGCCTTTACACATCTCCCAGGGCATTCCCCATGGATTTTCTAATTATTTTCTATTTATTGTTGGAAAAACTACAGGGATGAGATCTCAGGGATTAAACCACTAAATAGAGAATATTAGGCACCTAATCTCTCACCTAGATTCTTCATACTCAGTTATTATTCTTATTATTTTCATACTAGTGCATATAGATCATGTTAAGGATTCCTCTTATGGTTTTGCAACAATGACTGCACTCATAAGCATCCATATTATAACGTTGTAAGCATATATTTCAATCATGTAATATTTATGGAAATATAATAGTTTGGCAGGTAGAACTGAGTCATTTAGTTAGTGGTGCATGGGATTTGTGAGATCCTAATAATAATTTGTGTGAAAACATTACAAATTTTCCATAGAATAGTCTATTTGACAATTTCCTTTTGCATATCCAACGATCTTGATAAATGTAATAAGAACATTTTTCTTTGTATAAATGTTGTAGCTTCTGACTGGAACCATCCACTACTCCAATTTATCTGGAAAGGTAGTTTTTTATATTTTTCACAATAGTTCCCTTTTCTTCTTTGCTCATTGTGTGCACCTTCCATTTGACTGTAAGAATGTGGACCCCAAAAAAGTGTGGAGTTACCTTTCATCTACCCAACATCCTCAGTTCAAAACCAAAAGATCTACTAAATTAGGAGATAACATTGAAGACGAACACATTAAGCTTTAGTTTTATAGTTTCTTCATTTTCAACATGCATTCGTGTTTTTCCCAAGGTTTTCACTGACTCAAACTAGGCCTTCTATACAAACTAAAATAGTTGATCTAGCTGGTGATAAACTAATTTTAACAGTTGCAATAATTATTCATTTCTATGGGATGTCTCAAATTTGAACACCCTGAATCAAACTTCATAGAATTGGACTGAATCTTCTCAATGTCTCGGATTGCATATACCCCAAATTGTCCAAATTTAAAATGTTATAATGACTCATAACATGACTCTTGTCGAGGATGACCCAGTGCAAAAGTGTTGCATTAGAGCTTATAGAGGGTTGTCACAGAGCTTCAAAAGAAAAACATATTATGAAAAGCAAAGTGTGAATGTTACATGTTTTAACATATCTAGATGATGTGTGTACAAATATTTGTAGCTATTTTATATATCTGAATTTTTATATCACCAATGTTTATATCATTATTGGTCAATGTAGTTAAAGAAAAGTGTTCTTAGTGCACTGGGGTAAACCGTTGCTAGTGAAGTTATAAGCTAATAAAATTTTACTTGGGTATAGTTACTTAGCTTGAAAAGAAACATTATCAGTTTGCTTTTGTGTGTCAAGGGATATTGATAATGGTAATAAGCACATTTTGATTTGTATAAAAGTTGTATATTTTGACTGAAACTATCCCCTACTCCAAGTTATCTAGATAGGATTTTTTTTTATTATTTTCACAATAGCTCCCTTTTCTTCTTTGCAGCTTGTGTGCACCTTCCGTGTGACTCTAAGAATGTGGACCCCAAATACATGTGGAGTTACTTTTGATCTTCCCATCTTCCTTAGTTCAAAACCAACAGATCTACTAAATTAGGATACAACATTCAAGATGAACACATTAGGCTTTAGTTTTATAGTTTTTGCATTTTTAACACGCATTGTGTTTTCCCCAAGGTTGTCACTGACTCAAACTAGGCCTTCTATACAAATTAAAATAGCTGATATAGTTGGTGATAAAATTGATTTTAAGAGTTACAATGATTATTTATTTTTATGGGATGTCTCAAAAATGAACACCCTGAATCAAATTTCATAGCATTGGATGGAATCTTCTCAATGTCTCGGATTGGAGATACCCCAAATGGTCCAAATTTTAAATGTTCTGATGACTCCTCAGGCTACTATTATGGAGGATTACCCCATGCAAAATTTTTGCATCAGAGCTTGCAGAGTGTTGACACATATTTTCAGAAGAAAACCAGATTATCAGAAGCAAATTGCAAATGTTTCATGTTTTGACATATTTAGATGTTGTGTGTACAAATGTTGGTCGGTGTTTTATATATCTCGATTTCATATCACCAATATTTATATCATTATTGGTCAATGTAGTTAAAGCAAACCATTCTTAGTGCCCTGGGCTAAATATTTGTTGGTGAAGTTATAAGCCCTGTATGCACTCAATGCAAGGGAATTTAATGTGATACATGAAGAAAACTTTATAACGACATCTACTGAAATGTCAATTGTTTAAGACTTGGCATATTCTTAGTTATACAGTTGTAAGATTTATTTTTTCTCTCTTAGTTAAGATTCCATTAAGTAAAATTTTGATAATTCTTTATCTTGAAGATTCCATTTAAATTAAATTGTTATCAATGCTTTATATTGTCTTGCAGATTCGAGCATTGGAAGTGAACCTATCATGTTTCATTTATGATTTCTTTTGTTTCCTTTCTGACTCCCCTATCAGCGTTTCAAATTTATCCATTAAACAATGAGCATATTCAGTCTACTTGGAGGCATTTATTATGGTCCAAGGAGAAAATCATTATTCCTAAAAATTTTCATAGCATAGGTCGAAGGGGATATCATTGGCCCTCCCATTGAAATAAAAACACTCCACATCTAGGAGAAATATGCTTACCTAAAGAGAGAGAGTAGAAGCCATTTTGTTGAATAGCAACATTATAAACCCAGGGTTTGAGGAGCATCATAATGGGTCTCCTCTCATTTTCCCATAGAAGGATGTTCTAGTTTTTGTTCTAACCGCAATCATCATTGTCAACAGTAGTTGCATCATCATGCTTTTCCATCATTTGGGTCTACGATTTTTCCCCAAATTAGGTCTACTTTTTTGCAGAGGAATAGATCAAACCTTCTTCATGATTCACCTTCATCCTCCTCTCTCTCAAGGGAAGCTATTGTAGCTAATATGTCTCCCATTGATGACTGTGTTGGGAGCTCTTTGCATGACGCATTGCCCTCAACACTATCTAGGGAAGCTACTGTATCAAACATAATAGGTGAAAATGTTAGAACTATATGTAGAAAAGCATCTCAACAAGTTCCCACAACACACCCTATTGGCTTGAGGGGGCTTGACCCAGGTTCAAAGCTAATTAGCCAAACAAATCCCTACACTATTGGCCCTTTTGGCAACAATCTGTGGAGAGTAGACAAAGGTCTCACCCAAAGCATTATAGGGTGATACTGGAACCAAGTTTCCACGCTGTTGAGATGTATGAGGGGTCGGTTTAGTCCAACCGTGAATACCTTCTACAAGTTACTTTTCCCACTACCCTGACCTCCGAGGCCTTCATGATCTGTTATAATCGCCTTCGTGCAACCCTAACCAGGGGTTGAGATGCTTTTGTGCTGCTAAGGCAGTGAACTACGCTATTTCCCAAGTTACACCTTAGATATTACTTATCTTCTAATAATTGTTAGTTAACTTTGCATAAACAGATACTTTATCTTATAATCACTTAATCAACACAATCATATAAGTTCGCACATCATATAAACGACAGAAATGTAGTTTATACCTAATACATTCAATGAAGGAAAAAGTAAATAAATACACAAGAATGGTATAAAACATCTCTTTATTAATGCTTCAATCAATTACAAACTCAACCTACCCTGCACACTCAGTTGTGGACTACTCGGCCTCTACACAATCAGCTGCAGTGCCTTCTCCTACTCTACGACCCAAGACTCGACTCGATTCTTCATCCTTATGTCCTCCATTTATTCACCCTTTAGAGCTTAGAGCCTCTCTCTATTTATATAATCCCATGGTCCGCGGAGAATGGGTAGATATCTAAAGCCAAGATTACATTTACCAAAATTAGGGAAAACAACCCTATGACTCATTTACAAGTTCACGCTCCACGCCCATAAAATGTGGAGTCTTTACTTTGGATTTAGTCAAAATTTTGGCTTTAGGCCCCAAAATGTCCCTTGTGGGATCCCACGCCCAACAGGCCCCCAACACAAACATCGTGACTTGCCCTCGAGTCACTCTATCAGTGTGAAGATCTTCACACAAAGACCTCCCAACTCTGCCCAAACTGCTACAAGATCGGCAATGCACTGAGCAGCTACCTACTGTACCTCCTCCACACGTTGTTGAGAGACCGCTGTATCCAAACTGCTTCCTTGCATCTACTCCTACATTTCCTACATCTGGTTATAGTCCCGTGTCTCCTTTCAGCCGCTTGGAGTGCTAAGACTGTTCTTTGGTCGACTAGGTAGATAGTCGGGCCACCCGTGTATGGCTTCAACTGACTTCCATTCACTTTTCCTGGGAAAGGTTCTCCACTGAACTTTACCAACTGCAACACGCCTCCATTTATGACCTCCTTAATAACATATGGTCCCAGCCAATGGATTCTGAAATTTCTGGGCAATTTATCAAACTTACTATCATACAATAACACCAAATCGTTCACCTTAAAGGTGCGCAACTTAATATGTTGATCGTGCGAGGCATTTTCACACTTCTTTTGTACCTGTTGGTGAAATCCAGACAAAAATCATTCTTCCTCAACTTCCTCTAACTGCGTGAGCCTCTCCTCTAGGGCTCTATGGTTTGTCATACATGTGAGCATAATGATGCACAAACTAGGCATGATGTACTCCATCACCATTACAACTTCGACTCCATACACTAGCACGAAAGGTTTCTACCCCGTTAGTTTCTTGCATGTTGTCCTATAAATCCATAATACTACAGGTACATGCAGGTCCCAATCACTTCGTTGTGCATTGCATACTTTGGTCACTGCAGTGTCCAATACTTTGTTAAATTATTCTACTATCCCGTTAGCTTGTGGGTGATACGGTGTGCTTTTCTGATGATACACCTGAAACTCTTCTGTCAGTGCACTGATCGTCTCATTTAGGAAATATGTACCTTGATCGATCATCAAGGCCTTCGTGCATCAAAAAATTATCAATACGTGTTCAAAAAGAAACTTTGCAGCCGTAACAGCTGTGAAATCTTTTACCAATTGTGCTTCTACTGAATGAGTCAAGTACTCTATCAGAGTGATAATATATCTCATGCGTATTTTTCCTTGAGGTTTGATAGGTCCTACAAAATCGATCACCCACTTCTCAATGGGCTGCATCGTCATTTGTGGATTCAAGGCATCTCGTCCCTCAACTATGATTTACCTATTGTCTAAGACACATCGCATGCCTTGCAAGTTTTCATTCCTATTCTTCTTTTCATTGATGATGTGATCCTTTTAACTTCTTTCCTAAAGGGTGTGCAAATAAAGACAACTGTATTAGCAAGTTTTCTATTAACTTCATAATTGATGGTAAACTTGGGTAAAACTAGGCAGTTACGATCTTCAATAGGTAGGAAGGGTCTTCTAAGATTATCATTTCTTTCTAAGGGTGAAGGAGATTGAGATCACCAACTCATATTAAATACAACGGTGTTCAGTTCTTAGGCTCTCATTTTAGTTTAAGGCATGCTTAATCTTGGGTCAACAGGGGCTACATTTATTTTTCCCTGCCTAAGAGATAGTCTTCATGACATCATTTCTAAGAGATGTCTACCAAGATGGTAATAGTCTTAATTTAATTTCAAAAGTAATTAATTAGAAAATCAAAAAAATTAAACTCTCTATTGAAATTGCAATTTTATTTTTACTAGGAATTAAAACACATGATGCTAAAGAAATTAGCAACACATGCACATATGTAAAATTCAATTTACATCATAGTGTATTGTCAAATTTCCTTGAAATTATGGTTGTTGCTTAAATGAACAATTTGAAACTACTTTTATTTTCACCAAGACACAAAATTTCTCAACAATAGAAGCAATGTAATGAAAAAATTTAAATACGTAATTACACAAGAGACACTAATTTTAAAGGGAACCCAACTCGGAAAAACCTCTCCTTGTTGTGGTATTTTATTGATAGATTATAAAAATCAAATATAAGGAACATTGTCTATTAAGAACAAAGTTTTTCTCCTTCTAATGTAGCCTAAACTTGCCTGGAAAATTACTTGACAAGAACTCCTATTATTTGTGCATAAACAGGTTTCAAATCCCTGCTCACTTGCATCTCTTCTTGGCTCCTAAACTCATGCCCACATGGCCTCCTATTTTGTAGCACAAATCCCTTAATATGTGCACACTTGGTACTTAATAATATGCACACCACAAGAAAGAATCTCACAGATATCTTGTGCAATTTCTCACAAACCTGTGATCTATTGTCCTTTCTCACAACCTTGTGCACAAAACAATTGTTGAATTTTGTGCCTTCGTCCTCCTTTTATGTTATTAAATCATGTTATAACTAGAAAGTTTATTTTTAGAACTCAGTCTTTTTATTTGTTAACTAAGTCAAACAAACTATTCTAACTTGTCCTTGCAACAGATAGACATTGAGGCTCTCACTCATTTTTTTCCAAATATAAAATTGCACTTGGAGAGCCACATAATTGAGCCTCCAACTAGCACATGAACAAACTAGATCGTCCTTTTACATGAACTTGTAATTGAAAAAAGAACACGTTGAATTCTTCCTTGACTAAGGCACAAGTTAGGAAGACCTTCACTTGCTATTGTTTTCAACATTGTTTATTGCTAAAAATAGGAAATACATGAAAAAATTTAAACTACACCCTTCACTTACTACTTCCTACTCTAAAAAACTGAATGAACTTCACTCAATCCTCCCCACTCTGATAAACTAAATCAAATAAAACCTAGATGGTTTCCTTCTCCTTTATATGCTAAAGGCACAATGAATTTGTACACATGCATGAAACTTCTTCGACTGAAATATACCTAAACCCTAGATGTATTCATGGTCTTGAGATTAATAGCTTCAACCTGCATGAAAGATATTGCGAAATGTGAAATGTGAAATGTGAATTATGGAGTTATATCACATTTTGTGAAATGTCTATCTTTTCTATTGAGACTTCCCCTTCCATCTATTGATATTCACAACAGCAATATTACCTCCTCGGTTTTTAATATGGTCTTAACATCACAAAAGAGGGACAGTCCCTTATTGCATTCTTATGTTAATTTACCTATCATGATTTTGAGACATGCAAATACAACCATCTCAAACGATCCATTGAAGATGCTTCTCAAAATTCCACTCTTTATCAATTTAGAGACTATATAAACTATCATTGCACTATCACTTTTGAAAGGAATTGTTAGGCGACAACTACTGGTTCTAGATTTCTATGATTTAGTCACTATAGTAGTGCAGTTGATGCTAACTAGTTAAGCTCATATAATTCACGAGCAATGTTGTCAAGTTACTTTACAATTTCTTCAAGAATACCCTAATGCCCTTTTGGTGCCAAACGACAACAAATACCCTTGGATTTCTTAGTGATTCACCATTTTGTACTAGTGATTTGCCATGATTTTACAAGATAATATATTATGGTGAGAGATTCGCAAAAAAAATTATATGTACATATTATATTCTTAATAAAATCACCTTTCATTTTTCCTGTGTATCATCAGGATAACCCATTTATTATACATATAGATTTAGTGAGGTTTTTAAAATTTTCCCTGGTATTAGAGCGGGTTAAAATATGTTAGTGTAAGAATGAGTGTCCTTACTAGCAATTAAAAGAAAAAATAAGGGTAGAATTTTTAAGTGTATTTAGCAGCAGATAGAAAGTTTTTTTTCACTCAGAAATGGAAACATCAACCACAAGCCTGAATAATCCTCATATACCTTAGATTAATGGAAAAAATTATGATTGTTGGGCTATTACAATGAAGGCCATGTTTTCTTCTCAAGACAATTGGGATTTGGTGGAGAATGGTTTTTAAAAACTAGCAAATGTAATAGCATACAATGCCTTGTCTCAAGTAGAAAGAGATTTGTTTAGGTACAATAGGAAGGAGGATAAAAAGGACCTCCTCTACATTTTTGAAGTAGTTCATTGAAGTATTTTCCCAAGGGTTACAGTAGCAATGAATTCCAAGCAAGCATGGGACACCCTCCAGACAACCTACCAAGTCATGGCAAAAGTCAAGACAACAAAACTGCAAATGTTGAAAAGATATTTTGAAACACTTAGTATGAAAGAGTCTCAGAATGTAGAATCATTTTTTCCACATGCAATTGGACTGGTTACTAAAATTAGGTGTCATGTTGAGACACATGGGGAAAGGAGAATAGTTGAGAATGTTTTGATATGTTTTTGAGCAAGGTTTGAAGCCATTGTTGTGGCCATAGAAGAGAAAAAGGATCTCTCATAGTTCTCATTGGATGAGCTTCATGCATCACTAATTTCTCATGAACATAGATTGAATAGAGCAACAAGCTCCACATTGGAACATGCCTTCAAGGCACAAGTTTCATTTGGTCAAGGTCAAGGCAGAGGAAGATCAGATGCTAGAGGAAGAGGAAGAAACCAATACAGTGGTGGAAGAAGCAGGCCTTGAAGCTCAAGTGGAAGGGGCATCAATCAAAATCCAGGTCAAGGCCCAAGCCAAAATCAAGCACAAGATTAGAGGTATGATAAATCTCAAGTCCAATGTCATTACTGTAAGAAATATGGTCATTATGCAAATGAATGTAGAAAGAAGCAATATGACGTTAGTAACAAACCAAGTGTAAATTTCACAAAGGAAAATCAAAACTGTGATATCATGTTTTTAGCTTGTAATGTAGCACAAGAAAAACAAAGTGATATATGTTATCTAGATTCAGGTTGTAGCCACCACATGTTAGGGAACATAGAAATGTTTTCCAATCTAGATGAAGTCTGAAATCTGAAGTAACATGAACGACTAATAGAAAAGTCTCTGTCATGGGCAAAGGAAGAGTTAATATCTGAACAAAGAAGGGGGAGGGGAAGTAAATCTCATATGTTTACTTTGTTCCTAGTTTGAAGAATAATCTCATAAGCATTTGACAACTCATGCAAAAGGTCTACAATGAACTTTTCAAAAATGATGTGTGCACAATTTTGCATAAGCCTCCAAGTAGATAGTTGATTGCAAAGGTTCAAATGACAAGCAATAGAATCTTACCCCTAAAAATAAGATTATATTTGGTGAAAGAAGGTGCACAAGCACAACTATCAATGAACTCACAAGAGGATGAAAGAAAAGTTGCAGTTGTTACACAAGTGAACAACCAAGAAAAAGTCAAAGATTAAAATTGGTTATGGAATTTGAGATTTGGACCTCTCAAATTTGGATGTTGAATTCACTGCATAGGAAAGGCATGGTGAAGGGATTTCCACTGATAGAAAAATCAAACGGACTATGTGAAGGATGTATCATGGGAAAACAACATAGAGAGGCATTTCTAGTAGGAAAGTTAGTAAACACAAAGGAAACATTTTGAGATTGTCCACTCAGATTTATGTCGACCAATGCAGACACCATAAGGTGGCAGCCACTATTTATTGACCTTCATAGATGACTACACAAGGAAGAGATGGGTTTATTTCATAAAACATAAAAGTGAAGTGTTTGAGTGCTTTCGCCAATACAAGGCTCTTGTTGAGAAGGAAAGTGGACACTACATCAAAGTCATTAGGACTGACAAAGGTGGCAAATTCATCTTAAATGATATCGTTCGATTTTGTAGGGAACATGGAATTCACAAGAAATTTACAACAAGGTATACATCTCAACAAAATGGTGTATCGTAATGGAAGAATAGTATCATTATGGAAATGGAAAGGACTATGTTGAAGCCAAAGCATTCGCCAAATGATTATTGCGCTGAAGTTGTTTCTTGTGCAACATATATCTTGAATATATGTCCAACCAAAATAATCTAGAACATAGTTCCTGAAGAGGAATTTAGTGGAATAAAGTATATTGTCACTCACATAAAAGTCTTTGGATGTGTGGCATATGCACATTTCTTGGTTGACTTGAGGAAGAAATTCAACAACAAGCGTGAGAAATGCATATTTTTTGGATATAGTGATGAATCCAAAACATACAAGCTCTACAAACCATCAACAAAGAAGGTCATAATCAATAGAGATGTGCAGTTCATAAAAGAGGAAGCATGGGAAGGAAGTTTAGAGAAGAAAGTCAATGCCAAAGCATGTATACCACAAGAGGAAAAAGAGGAATTAATAGCAACAAATAATTTCTCAACAATGACTCCCTCTACTCCTATTCAAGTGCAACAAAGCAAGCAAAAAACAACACCATTAACAAATAATAGGACAACGTCACGTAGTCAAGCAAGTGCTTCTCCAAGCATGCCACAGAGTGCAACACCAAGTGACATGTCAAGCCCATCTTCAACAAGCACAAGAAGACCAAAATTCAGAAATTTAAATGAGATTTATGAGCAAGATGAAGCTGATAGTAGTGTTGATCTGAATTCCTTATTTGCTTTGTTTTGTCATGTAAATGATCCAATCCATTTTGAGGAAGCAATCAAAGAAGAAAATTGGGTTGCGGCAATGGAGAAAGAAATAGAAGCAATAGAAAATAATGACACATGGGAGTTAGTGAACCTTCCGCAAGGAAAATATGTCATTGGAGTGAAAAGGGTCTATAAGACCAAGAGCAATGTCGATGGTAAGATTGAAAGGCATAAAGCAAGGCTAGTTGTCAAAGGATACAATCAGCAACACATAAGAGATTATGCAGAGACATTTGCGTCGGTCGCGAGAATAGAGACAATGCATATAGTGGTGGCGATTGCGATGCAACATAAATGGAAAGTATATCAAATGTGAGTAAAATCAATATTCTTGAATGGACGGCTGAAACAGGAAGTGTATATTGTGCAACCACTTGGTTATAACGTATAAGGCCATCTAGAAAACATGTATCAGTTGAGGAAAACTCTTTATGGGTTGAAGCAAGCACCACATACATGGTATAGAAAGATAGACGTTTACTTGTTGGACAATGGTTTCGACAAATGTGACGGTAAACCTACTCTACACATCAAAGAGGGTGATGGTAGGATTCTTATTGTTGCCTTATATGTAGATGATTTGATTTTTAGAGGCAGTGATGATTTCCTCATCACTGGTTTCAAAGAAGTCATGAAGAGTGAATTTGAAATGACTAACTTGGGGTTGTTAAGGTATTTTTTGGGCATAGAAGTGAAGCAAACAGAAAATGGAATTTTTATTTCTCTAGCAAAGTATGTAGTAGACATTTTGGAGAGGTTTAATATGTAGGAAAACAAGCCCGCAACAACTCCAACTGCCATGGGGTTGAAGTTGAGCAAAGAAGATTGCAGCAACAATGTCAATCCGACATTATACAAAAGCATGATAGGAAGCTTGATCTATTTGATCACCACTTAGTCAGACTTAAGGTATGCAGTGAGTTTGGTGTAGAGGTTCATGGAGACACCCAAGGAAACACATTGTCAACTAGCGAAAAGGATTCTAAGGTATGTCAATGGGACAAAACAGTATGTTGTTTTGTACGCCACAACAGATGATTTCAGGTTAGTTGGTTACACTAAGTGTCAATGACAAAAAGAGAAATAAGGATATGTTTTTCATTTGTGTTCTCGAGCCATTTCATGGACCCCAAAGAAACAATTGATAGTTTCATTATCGACACCAAAAGCTGAATATGTCGCCACAACAACAAAAGTGTGTCAAGTAGTTTGGATGGGAAGGATGTTGATGAATCTTCACCATGACCAAAAGAGCACGACAACTATTTTCTATGACAACAGTTCCGCATTTGCATTGTCAAAGAATTTTGTCTTTCACAAGAGGACCAAGCATATTGATGCTAAATATCATTCTCTTATAGAGTTGATTAACAATGATGAAATTGTGTTCCAACAGTGCAAGTCACAGGAACAATTTGCTGATATTTTCACAAAGTCATTGACACGTGAAAATTTTGTTTATCTCAAAAATTGTTTAGGAATTGTCAATGGCGACAGTTGTGATTAAGGAGGGGGTGTTGGAAATATTATTCCTAACCACCATGTTAAACACTCTGACAACAACCATACATGTCAAAAGTATTTTTGCAAGTTGTGATTGTGTTTGCACGTGGAAGGACTAAAGTTTGAGCAAAAATACATGGCTCACCATTCCGCAACACAGCAGAGAGTTTAAGGCATTTAATAAATTTTGGTAAATAGGTATGAGAAAAAATTCACTCCGGGATTATTGCCCACACTCCAAAAGAGTTACCCACATGTTGTGTATTAATGTTTCAAATGTACTTTTTATATAAATATGAATGTATAAGTCATTTGCAAAGTTTAGCGAGAGAGAAGGTGAAAGTCACAAGTAAAGAAAAAATAGTGGAGCGAATTTTGGTGGGCCCGTGAAAACTTGTGTTGCTCCATAGTGAATCCTAAATCATAGTAAGATCTTTTTGTTTAACACCCAAATGTATTTTCCTATATTTTCAAATATAATAAAAAATATGTCACAAGTAAATTTACCCCAACTATTTTTCTTTTACACTATTTCTTTTGGTGTGAGTTCCCTATTTTAATAAAACCTATATGTAGTTGTGATTTCCTTGCCTCAAGTGAAGGCTTGCCTTGCCATAATGATTTATGAGAGAGGAGTTCTCAGCTAGACTCCTCTCCTCTTCAATTTATTTTTTTAACTACAATTTACCTTCTAAGGTATGCTTAAAGTGATGCTCAATGCACAATTTTAATAACATAAGCCTTTCAAAATATATTTTATTACTTTTCATAAAAATAATAAAATATCCTATATTACTTTAACCCTAGGATACGGTAATTCGTATACCTTGCTTTAGTTTCTCTCGTGTTCTTATTAATTTTATTGCCATGTTAATATTTTTAAGCAAATTTATGGACCAAATTTTCTTGTGATTAAAAAATTATATTTATTTAATTTTTTATTTAGTATATTATTTTTTATATTTTATATTCCTAGTATAGATTTATTAACTTAGGATGTAAGGATCAATTTCTTTTCCCCCGCTATCGACTAGCAGCGGCTAACTGTGTGCTCCCGGGTATCGAGCGGTACCACTACAGCTGATGTTCGAGTAAAATCATCCATCCATCATCGACATAATCGTAAAAAGCTAATCTGTGTAACCAAGCGCTCTAATGTTTGTCCTCCTGATACTTCTTCTTTTCAATGTGGGAGATCGTTTGAATTGGGCGGTAACCCTATAATGCGGGCTGACTCACTGAATGGGGAATGCGGAAATGGGTGGACAGAAAGAAAAGCATAAACAAATCAAGAAATGCATGGGTGAACGTAAAGCGGGAATGGGTGATGCGTGTAGAAAAGGGTAAGCTTAACGATGTACATAGTTATCCAAAGAATTATGCAGAAGTGGTTTACAAGTGGAGAGTTGTAATTGTATGTGATTAATAGATTCACTATGAGCCTCACATATATATATATATCATCTCCATTGTAATTATGAAAATGTATACTATCTCTTTCATCTTAACCAGCATTATATGAAAAAGTATACTATCTCTTTCATCTTAACCAGCATGCTAATGCTGGAAGCCTGAAGTAGGAGGCCTCTCAAACCATTGGTTTATTAAATAACGTGTGACATAATCTTTAATACTTCTACGCATCTTTACCAATACGGTGTTGAGGGGGCTTATTCGTTGGTCCTTTCGAACGACGATGTGGTGGTCATTACAATTTGCGCCCACTCGACTGGCACTAATGATGGGGGCAACGGTCTAGTCAGGACAGGCGGGCAAGGCAGCTAGAATGACTCTGCATTTCGGCCCATAATCCACAGACACATGTTATCCATAATGCTAAAATTATAATTTCACTGCCCGCGCACGGGTCAGCAGTCAACGGCGCAGAAAACCACTACGGCAAATCAAAACCGGCAGGAACATATCGCACCACTCTTCGGGCTGAGGTGGTTTCCGGACATGGTGGTCCGATATTGACAACTGACAACAGTGATGCACGCATGACGTAAGCCTCAGGGCTCCATCGGAAGGTATTTTTCACCCATCTCACCTCTTCCGATATCGTTTACACCCGTTGATTTACCTCCAGCAATTACCGCCGTTGATCTACCAAGTTGCACAATGGATTAAAGTACTGTCAGAAAAATCTTCCGATATCCATCCTTCGCCGTGGGATTAAAGGCAAGTCTGTCCGCAGTTTGATCTCCAGGAAAGTACTGCGCAGTTAAACCTGTGCAAAGTACATACGGGTCTGTTGAAATTAAATACACCGTGGACAATAACCCATACGCTAAATTAATTCAATGTCATAATGTTTTGGTAGGGTTTTAATATTTCATACGGCGGAGTTAAAATAGGAGTATGGGCGTAAGTTTATTTTTATTTTTTTTATATATGTTTTTTTTAATATAGCGTTGACCTTTTGTTATGAAACAAAACGCACGGGGATAGTATGTATGTAATGTAATTTGCATAGGAAGAAAAAGAGAGACAGGGGGTCCGCAGCACTTGGGAAGGAAAATGTGAAAAACGCACACGGTAAAAATGGTATGTGAATTCGCAGCAGCGAATGGGATATAAAGTTTAAATTTTGTATTGCAGAGGGCAGAAGTGTATAAATGTTTTTTTTTGGGTCTGTAATGAAAAAGGGATTTTTATGCAGCAGCAGTGAAAATATTTATTTTTGTCTTTGTAATGTAAGAAATGTAAAGATTGCACAGCAGTGCAGGAGGAGAAGTAAATGAAACCAGTGAATAGTTTTCTTGAAAACCATTTATTGTTTCACACAGGTGAAAAGGTGAAACTGTAAACCTCTGTAAGTTTTGTTTTCACACAGTGAATATAAATGAAATATTTACACACAGTGGTGTAAAATTTCATAGGAGCCAGAGTAACTTATGTGAAAATGTTTTGGTGAATCCCTTTGAGTAAAACAGGATGAATATGTCTCAGTCATTTTGTTTTAATGAATAGAAATCCTTTTTATGGTGGTGAAATACTCTGTCCTGTGTAATTATTTTTAAAAGACTTCTCTGTGTAAAAGATCTTGGAGCAAAGGAAACAGAGCATTGCCTTTGTGTTTTTATATTGTATGGTTTTGGTATTTATCCATCCCAAACATTTCAAAAAAATACCCAACAGTGGTATCAGAGCAGGCTTAGGCTCTTTGTAGGTGACAAAGAAGCTGAAGGGAAGAGTCTTTTGGTTGCAGCAGTCAGTTGTTTTAAGACATACAGTCAAGAAGTTGAAGCATAGCTGAGAATGCAAGGAATGGCTAGCACAAGCACTAGTATGGGTTTCTTTAACCCTCAATTCCCACAGTTCAATGGGACAAACTATGACTATTGGGCAATAACCATGAAAGCCCTGTTTGCATGTCAAGATTTATGGGAAATAGTTGTAGATGGTTTTGATGAACCAGCAAATGAGACTGAGTTTTACAGATTAACTCAGGGAGAGAAAGACCTATTGAAGAGCAATAGGAAAAAGGATGCAAAAGCCATTGTATTCTTGTATCAAGCATTAGACAAGAGTGTGTTTCCAAGGATAGCAGGAGCTAAGACATCCAAGGAAGTATGGCAAACTCTCAAGACAGCCTACCAAGGCATGGAGAAAGTGAGGACAGCAAAACTACAGCTGCTGAGGAGAGATTTTGAGAATCTCAACATGAAGGAGTCAGACAATATTGACTCATTCTTCACACATGTAATTGGTCTAGTCACACAGATGAGGACTCATGGAGAAACCATTGAAGATAGGAGGATTGTGGAGAAAATATTGAGGGTCTTACCCTCGAAGTTTGATGCTATCGTCACCACCATTGAAGAGACAAAGGATTTCTCAAGCTTTTCAGTTGATGAGCTACATGCATCACTGATAACACATGAGCAGAGATTGAGTAGGAATCAGAACTCATCTCTAGAGCAAGCCTTCAAGACCCAGATGTCCTTTGGAAGAGGAAAAGGTCAAGGCAGAGGAAACAAGAGAGGAAGAGGCAGAAGCCAGAACAGAGGTGGAAGGAACAGTCCTGCAAATGCTCAAGGAAGAGGCAGCAATCCAAATCAGAACCAAGGCCAAGGCAGCAACCAGCAAAGAGAACAACATCATGCTCAAGGACAAAGGTATGAAAAATCCAATGTCCAATGCTATTATTGTAAGAAATATGGGCATTATGCCAGTGATTGTAGGAAGAAGCAACATGATATGAGTAATAGACAAAATGCAAATGTTACTAGAGAGAACATCAGCCAAACTAATGTGTTGTTAGCTTGTAACATGGCTGAAACAAATAGTGAAGACATATGGTTTTTAGACTCAGGTTGCAGCAACCATATGACAGGAAATATAGCTCTCCTTTCTGCCCTAGATAAAAATATGAAATCAGAGGTCACACTAGGAACTGATAGCAAAGTGTCTGTTATGGGAAAAGGGGAGGTACAAATATTTACAAAGCAAGGAGAAAGGAAAACCATAGCAGATGTCTATTATGT